>NW_018151768.1:125335-188797 GCF_900067755.1 Pogona vitticeps
TTTTTTCGCTTTACGATGTTTTCGCTTAACGGCGATTTTCCTGCAATGGATTATCGCCATTAAGCGAGGCACCACTGTAATATACATACAAGGGGAAAAATCTGTGTGTGTGTGAGACAGGATGGGTGGCAATGCTTCCCACACATGCCCCCCAAATTTTACTTTTCCCCCACCTCTGTTTCCAGCACTGTTTGAGTGTATGTTGGCTGCAATTCTATTGTTTTTAAAGCCAGTTTTGTTCCAAATTAATATCTATCCTCCTTCGAAAAGAAAAGTGGGCAGCGAGGTTTGGCAAGGAAGACAATTTTACCTCTGACAAACTGAAAAACAAAGTCTATTCGGAGTGAGGGTCCTTCTCCTGCACACCAGCTTGGCTTCCCCCTCATCCGGCAGCAAGATATAAAACTGGATACGTGGCAGCCTCATAGATAAAAGCAAAATAAAATGAAATAAAAATAAAAGAATGAAAAAGACCAACACTTGGTTCTACCTTGAAGACTAACAGTAGTAATTTTTAATGTGAGCTTACATGGACAAGTCCACTCCTACGCAAGAAACAGACAGAATTCACAAAGGCGTGAACGCTCTTTGTTGGGCAGTTTCCATTTCTGAATGTCTGTTGGGAGAGAATACTTGAGAGGAACACCATATTCTTTTCCATTTGCAAGGTCATTTCAAGTAATAATGCCGTGTTTCCCCGAAAATAAGACAGGGTCTTATATGTATTAATTTTTGCTACAAAAATGCATTAGGGCTTATTTTCAGGGGATGTTTTTTTTTTCGTGTACAACCATCTACATTTATTCAAAGACAGTCCTGTCGTCTTTTTGTGGTTGCTGCACAAGGGCGAAGGGCAGGGTTTCACTTCATTGGGGCTTATTTTGGGGGTAGGCTTTATACGATGAGCAGCCTGAAAAATCCTATTAGGGCTTATTTTCAGGTTAGGTCTTATTTTCGGGAAAACAGGGTAATAACAATAATTAAGATTTATGGCCTAAATCCAATGTCTTTTCCCAGCTAGAGTATGGGGCATCGACACTTACATAAATCCCAGTGATCCTATGGTTCTATCCTGTCTGGATGACCCTGGGCAGATAGTCCTGCTCCCCGTCCCATTTAAAGGTTCATGTTTTAGCCGTCTGAAAGCTCTGCGCTTCAAGATTTTGCTGTTTTGTATTCAGATTTCTTACAATGACTGTTTAATTTTCATGCAGACCCCCTGAGAAATCCTGGTGGAGGCTGAGGGCAGTGCGCAGCTACATTTAAGATAAAAATAATAGTCTTGATAATGCTATTATGAGTTTGTTTGTTTCTCTTCCGCCGAGGTGGCTTTGCAGCATAATCGAGGGCAGAGTGAGACGAGGTCTAATATGAACTAAAAATAAAGAAAAAGGAATTTTTTAAAAAAGCAGCAAGCAGAGCAATGCTGTAACCGTTACATGACTCACAGGAAAATCAGCCTTCTAGAAGAATGACAGAACCCTCTTTCATTAAGCACCCAGATGCAGGCAGCGAAACGGGCAAATTTGCTTCACATAGGAAGCCAATGGCAATCTTGATCATGTGTGAAGAACCACCCCTGCCTTCTCTCTCATTCAAGCTGGGTTTCTGGAATATTCGTAAGACGCTGGCAAGGTTAGCTATTTTTACTTTAAAAGCAAATGACAGTTTCTGAACTTTTCTTCTTGGCTCAGTATAATAAAGAGACCGGAGAGGGAGCCGGAAGTGATCTGGCTTTTTTGCTGAGCCCCAGGTGCCGGGCAGCGTTGGACAAAGCCCCATGAACATGGTTGGGAAGAGGTGTCCTGCATCCAGGCTATAAGAGAGATGGGGGGAGAAAAACGGTAACCGCTGCACGATCCATAAGCCCAAGGACCTTGCTGAGTGATACTGAGCACTGAAAACAGATCCATGAACTGAGCTTTCAGGTTCTCCAGAAGAGTGGGAAATCGCATGTTGTTGTTGTTTAGTCGTTAAATTTATTTTATTATTTATTTATTTATTTGATTTGATTTATACCCCGCCTATCTGGTCAAGAGGGACGTGGTGGCGCTGCGGGCTAAACCGCAGAAGCCTGTGCTGCAGGGTCAGAAGACCAAGCAGTCGTAAGATCGAATCCACGCGACGGAGGGAGCGCCCGTCACTTTGTCCCAGCTTGTCCCACGGGAGATCATCTTCGGACAAAACGCTGGCTCTACGGCTTGGAAACGGGGATGAGCACTGCCCCCCAGAGTCAAACACGACTGGACAAAAATTGTCAAGGGGAACCTTTACCTTTACCTATCTGGTCTACTCGACCACTCTAGGCGGCTTCCAGTATAGGATAAAAGAATAAAACACAAGGATAAAATAAAAAGGATAAAATAAAACATAAATCATGTCCGACTCTTCATGACCCCATGGACCAGAGCATGCCAGGCCCTCCTGTCTTCCACTGCGTCCCGGAGTTGGGTCAAATTCATGTTGGTTGCTTCGATGACCATGTCCAACCATCTCGTCCTCTGTCGTCCCCTTCTCCTGTTGCCTTCACCCTTTCCCAACATCAGGGTCTTTTCCAGGGAGTCTTCTCTTCTCGTGAAATGGCCAAAGGATTGGAGCCTCAGCTTCAGGATCTGTCCTTCCAGTGAGCACTCAGGGTTGATTTCTTTTAGAATGGATAGGTTTGTTCTTGCAGTCCAGGGGACTCTCAAGAGTCTCCTCCAGCACCACAACTCAAAGGGAAATCGCATGGGTGAAACCTAATCCATGAAAAGAAGGAGATTGCAGACTTGGTAAAACCAAAAGTGCACCTTGGCTGGAAACCCTGCAGATCTTCCCAGGGATTTTGCCAACTCAGCAGACTCACTGAGGCACAATTTTAAGCGAAAGCAGGGTGCACCTACATGGGGAGCCAGTTTGCTTCGGAGTTTTTCAGACTGGGTCCCTGCTGGTATTACTGGGTGAAATTGGTGCAGCCGTCTGTACTGCGACCCAGGCACCAACCTACGTTGTCCAAGGCAGCAACTAGGAAAGGAGAGTTCACTGATGTACTGCCTTGTAATTAGCAGTTAGGGGCAAGTCGATATTATTTTCTGGTATCTTCTCTTGTGTGGTGTCACCTTGTGAATGATAGCGAACAGAAAAGGGCATCCCGTTTGAAATCTGCAGACAGAAATGATTGCCGGTGTCTGCACTGGGGGGCAATTTTATTTTTAAAAAGCCTTAACTTGAAAACCCTTTGCCCAAACCCTCCCAAATTTGGCACAAAATGAGAACAGATGGTCTGCTACATCTGTGCCAAAGTTGGTGTTGATCTGACGTCCAGCTTCAAAGATACCACTTTTGTTTGGAATGTCCCCATTTTAAAAATTGTCTTACGGAATGCTGATTTGCTCTCTTGGACAATAGTTGTTGCTGCACTCATGTGCAGCAACAATTGCCCTAAAATTGCCCTAAAATGCCTGCAAGATGCAGAGTCTTCCCGGGATCACAATTCTGATTTAACCTGTGCAGATGTTAAACCCGATAACTGGCATCTTGGCTGTTCCTAAACAGACATAACAAGGCATCTTTCTGAAGAACTCTATACAGCAGCCATGACTTTTAAAGGCTTAACATTGAGTTTCGAAGACACAATATGGGCAGTTCCTTGCTGCATTGCGTTGAGATGATGGAAGCGAAACAAAGCAGCCGTTGTGTTTCTGCCTAAGCAAGCAAGCCGCAGGTGTATCAAGACTGTTTATGGATCCCTTTAATAATGGACAAATAGAGGAAACTAGGTTATCAAAGGACCACCGGTCAATGAACAAGCGTTGCTTGTTTCACCCGGCTGGTGTCTGTCATTCATGAAATTAGTCTGTATCTCTAAGGAATGATCAGAATTTCCCTCTGCATTTTCAATGTCCCTTGACATTTCCCCCAAAGGATAATACACTCTTTGCAAATCTCCTGTTTTCTAACAAGATATAATCCATTACTCATTTTCAACAAGAAAGACAAGCTTTTTCAACAAAACATTCTTGACATCTCACCGAGAGTCCATTAACCTCTGTAAGATTTCCACCGTCGTGGGAATAGGATAACAGGGGGGAAGCTGTTGTACAATGTCAGCAAAGTCCTATGTTGTTTCAGTACTGCGTGTTCCTCCTTGGTTAATAAAGGGGCCAGGTCATTCAACATCTCCTAGATGCTGTCTGTTACCCTGGTCAGTTTACTGTCATACATTTTAAAGGCTACCAGAAGGGGAGGACTCAATCATAGCAATCGGAAATTGTGCTGTAGATATAGAAGCAAAGCATGCAGTGGCCGGAGACCAGGCAGAATTTCCAGCTCTCTTTGTGAGCCTGGATCTTCCAGAATCCCCCTCGTATAGTGAGGAAGAACAGCAATGAGCACAGGAGGGACATCTGACTAGTCAAGGTCAGTGGCGGGCAGACAGTAATGTCCAATTGCTGGTCCCCAAAGGTATGCTCCCCTCCCTGCTCAGAAAACTGCATGAGGAACAACATTTGGGGGGGGGGAAAGAAAATTTGTTGATTCAATGGAAAAAGTACTTTATCACCCGGGTGCCAGTACGGCCGGTCTTAAAAGGAATTGTAACATCGTGTTTGAAATGCCAGAGAAATCATGCAGCACATGTTGTCACGTCATCTGTCACCCGGAACTTGGTGTCAGCCCTTGGAATTCAGCAGGATGTTTCATACACTCTATCAACCACAAACTTCAGGAATGGTTGAACGAATGAATGGGCGGCTTAAGCCAGCAATGGCAAAAATCACTCAGGATACGAACATTAAGTGGCCACAGGCCCTGCCCATGGCCCTTACTAGTCTTAGGACCTGCCCCCGGGGAAAGCTTAAGTTGTCTCCTTTTGAAAAAGTATACGGGAGAGCCTGGCCCCATATTTGGATGCAAATATGGTAGGCGTTGCTGTAATCCGGAACTACATGCAGTCCCTCTGGCGTTCTCCGTCTTCCCCTTGCTCTGCAGGTCTGACCGAAAGACACTTCAATGTGTGTACGGACCCGGGCATGAAATCCAGCCAGGGGACTACGTAGTGGTCAAGGTCTGGAACTCACGTCCATTGGAACATCCATTCTACTCACTTCAGACACGGTGCTGAAGGTGGAGGGGATTCAAGTCGTGGACTCATCGTACCCGAGGCAAGAAGGTGAAGGCGCCGGATACCTGGAACATCCGTAGAGCTCAAAACCAGGACAGAGACCCAGAGGAAGGACTGAGGTTTGAATAATTCACTTGACTCTTGGGATTCAGGCCATAACATTGTTATAGTAGTGATTGTTCTTGTTGTCCTATTTTTCTTCTGTTGGGTACAGCAGTTCAAATGGTGTTGCGGATCAGGAGATCCCTGATGCCAAGGGAACCAGTCCCGTCTTTAGGAACCTTTCTGTTGCTGGAGCCTCGATTGCCAGGTGACCCTAAACCCGTAAGGTCTGTTATTGTAGCTATTGTGTTCCTGATATGCTGCAGGTGCCACCACCTGATTCAAGGTGGTGTGTACGTTTACGATAGTCCTGATCTGGACACAGTTTAGGAGGTACAGGTAGCTTGCATGGACAACAAGTTGGATCAATATTGTATCTCATACTGTGCTGTTCGTTATCCATTTTGGGGAGTTGTGCTAATAGTATTGTGATTGTTTTCATTGCTGCCGAGCACAGGGACCTGGGTGTCTGGTCTGTACCCTTAAGCCTTAAGAGAGTGTAGATGATGTTCTATCTTCTATCTGTAAAAAAATGAGCATGCCCCGAGTCTTAAACCCTGGTATGTTCTGTTCGTGCATAGCGTTAGCATATCGGAAGACACTTGCAGATGCAGTCAGGCTAGATAACATTAAAGAAATTGCGTGAACATCCCCCACAAAAGGTTGCACATGACATGAAGTTATTATAACAGCAAAGACGCCTGCAAGATGAATTGTGTCTGGATCCAAATCTGCACATGGGAAGAAGTGTTAGGGAAATAATGGAGCCCACGTTGGAGAACATAAAGGCTTGGTCACTTCCTAGAGTGTCCCTTAATGGAGCAGCATTCCTGAGGCAGGTAGTAGCAGGAGCAGTGGAACCAAGCCCTGTACTACTGTTGGTGCTACTCAGATGGTGTCAAAGGAAGGCATTGCTACTCCAAAGCCTCTTCCAGGCCCGGAATGGGGTCTCTTGGAATGGAATGATCAGGTTTGGCTGAGAGTCGCAGCCCTGGTGGAAGATCAGCACGGTATCTGTTTGGAGGGAGGAATCAATACAGGGCACCTGCTGACCAGCTGTTTGATTCCAGTGTGTGCTTCTCCAGAAAACCTGAACTCCACAGGCACGGGAACTTACTCCAACACGTTTCATGAATTGGCTACTCATCTTACTTAAGATAATGCACTCATTTCACACACTAGCAAGGTTATGCTCAAAATCCTCCAAGGCAGGCTTCAGCAGTATGTGGACCGAGAACTCCCAGAAGTACAAGCTGGATTCCGAAGGGGCAGAGGAACTCGAGACCAAATTGCTAACATGTGATAGATTATGGAGAAAGCCAGAGAGTTCCAGAAAAATATCTACTTCTGCTTCATTGACTATGCAAAAGCCTTTGACTGTGTGGACCAGAACAACCTATGGCAAGTCCTTAAAGAAATGGGAGTGCCTGACCACCTTATCTACCTCCTGAGAAATCTTTATGCGGGTCAGGAAACAACAGTTAGGTGTGGCCACATTCGAACCCAGAGCCGTGCTGAGCCAAGCAGACGACAAGGAAGATCATCATCTGGCTATGTTCCTGAGTGGAAAGCTGCAGGCTGGTGAGAGACACCGTGCATCGATGGAACGTAAGTGTAATATAAGGGGGTGGTCAATACAGAAGATCAGGCCATGCAAGTGGAAAGGACAATTTGAACTGTGCACAGACTCGTTGCTTTTAATGGAGGTACAAACTGTGAAATCCTAGAAGAACAAGCTTACAAACTGGACCAGGAACTTGCAAGACTTAGAAGTTGAAACCCGCAGGAAAAGAAAGACTCAAAAGATAGTTTCTGAAGCCTGGGCACAAAGACCTAATGAACAATAAATGGACAAGTAAATGTAGAATGTAATAAACTGTTCCAGTTATGTATAAATAAAAATAAGTACGGTGGTGCCTCGCTTAACGAGTGCACCATTTAACGACAAACCCGCATAACGACACTTTTTTTGCGATCGCTAACGCAATCGCATTGCGATGTTTTAGATAGGGAAAACATCACGTTGCGATGATCTGTAAGCGTTTCGCTTACCGATCTTCGCATTGTGATGTTTTACAAACAGCTGATCGGCGGTTCCAAAATGGCCGTCGGATCAACAAAATGGCTGCCCGCAGTGCTTTCGCACCCTGCCCTCGCTTACCGGGCGGAAAATGGCGGCCGCACAGAGGATTCCCCTGCATAGCGGTGAGTTTTTTCCCAACAGGAATGCATTAAACAGAGTTTAATGCATTCCTATGGGCTCCCCCCCCCGCATAGCAACGAATCTGGATAGCGACGTTAATCCTGGAATGGATTAACGTCGCTATGCGGGGTACCACTGTAATTGCAAATGTAGTTTTCCTTTAAATGAAAGAATGGTAAGCAATGGAAAAGTATTATAGCAAAGAAATTGAAAGTATTGCAAATGTTAATTGATGGAGGTTAATGGTGTTGAGTAATTAATGTGATTTAAAATGTGTAATGTTATTCTTATAAGTTGTGTGAAATATTACTAAACTGTTTCTACGTTGTTCATGGAGTAAACCACTGTAGATTTTACTCCATGGAACAAACTTTCTAAGGGAGAAGGTATGTAGCGGAATGCCAAAAGGTGACGTCATTCCTGCCTGTCCATCCCAGAAGCTCAAGGGGGAGGAGCCAAGGATAGGGCAGGAGGGGCGGAGCCAGGGAGACAGAGAGTTAGAGAGAGAGAGAGAGAGACAGCTGGAGATGTGGAATGAGAGTTAAGGATGGAGTTAGAGAGAGAGAGAGAGAGCTGGAGATGTGGAATGAGAGTTAAGGATTTTGCAGTAAGAAGAAGAGAGTTAGGGATTTGAGCTGAGAGTGTTAGGAGAGGGAATTGAGATAAACGAGACTGAACAAACAGGAGTGAAGTCACACACGTACTATAAGAGAATTATTGATTAAAAGTAATAGTAGTTGAGCCCCTTGGGATCAGGTTTGAATGATGGAAGGCTGAGTCAACCTTGAGCCAGCGATCTGGGATTGAACCCCAAGGTGTGAGCACAGTTTTGGCTGCTAGGGAGAGAATATTCAGAACTGACTCGCCATTCCCTTCTTCTCGGGACCTCTTGGGATTGTGCACCATTCGCCCAAGGCCATCATCCAGGCTGGCTCTTCTCCCAGCAGGCACAAGTGACTCGCCTTTCCCTTCTTCCGGGACCTCTTGGGATTGTGCACCATTTGCCCAAGGCCATCATCCAAGCTGGCTCTTCTCCCAGCAGGCACAAACGGGGAATTAAAACTCCCAACCTCTGGCGCCGCAGCCAGAGACCAAAACCACAAGTTCTCGACATTTTGTGCAAAATAATTCTGTGAAAAACTAGTGCCTTTTCCCTTTGTTAAGCAAATCACAGAGAGGGAAGAGGGAGCGAGTGTGCAGACGGAATTTCTGGTAGCTTCTTAAGACAGATACAACCCCCACACACACCGGGATCCAAATTTCTAATCCTCTAAGGTCCAGGCAATAAATTAGCACCTGTCACAGTTTAATTAGGCAGTGTGTGTCATTTGTGTAAAAATCAGTCTTGCTAAAATAAATATATTAATGTCAAAAATGGGAGGGGAGAGAGGGAGAATGTCACTGTTTTACAGCAGAAGAGAAAAACGTAAGAACTGTGGTTTCTCATTTCCACACATAGGAACAAGACTGGTAATGATTATTTTTTTTCCTATTCCTGAATTCCACATACATATTTTTTTCTACCTTTGTTCTAACCATGGGGCCATTCATTCCCCCAGCCCACACAGAAATGAGGGGGACTCAGTCCTTAAAACAATAAAAGATGTTGCCACATACGACAAATATCTGTTCTCAGCAATTTTCCAAGTCTCACCGAGCATTCCTCCGGCCTGAGCAAGGTGTGCTGGTTTCCCGTGAAAATGAGACTTTTAATTTGGCCTCGTGCTGGATGTCTCCCTTTGCCTCCACCCTGCTCAACCCTGGGAGGAGCACAAGCGGGTGCACTTTCTAGTGAATCTTGTGTGGGGAAGATGCCGTCTTGCACAAGAATTGCAAGAATTCTAGGCGGCTTGGTGTCTCTTCTGCTCCGTCACTGGAAAACAGCCCTGATCATTGCTTTGAGTTTGGGTGAGAAGGGATCCGTCGATTAAAAACGGAGCCCGCTTCTGAGCGTTTCCCTTGCATGGTGTCACTTGGTGGAGGGTCGTAAGCACAAGAGGGGATCCTGTAGACCCTCTTGATGGTGGCCATGGGTCAAAACTCAAGCTGCCCTTGGCTAGGTAAAGCTTCGCAACCTTCTTCCTGCTGGCAATGGGGGCACAATTTTGTGTAGCAAGACGGGCCATTTCAAGTTCCACTTTAGTTCCCAGGATTATGGAAGGGGGATGATGACTAGAAAGAGGAAGCCGTCTCATATTAAAATACACACTTTGCAGGAGTCGAAACCTGAGGGGCGATTAGCGTTCTGTTGTTGGTTATTATGTTATGAAGCAGCTCAGCTAACAAGTATGAGGCTGTGGCTTACAGATGATGAGGCAGTGAGAAATATTTGTTTGAACAGGAATTAAGGCTTTGTCTTTCACTGCTTTACCTTGGGGTTACCATTTTAAACCTCAGATAAAACCAGGTATCAGAACAGACACAGAGAATATCTGCAGTCATAAGTTAAATCCAGATATTTTCCCCTCTGTCATTTGACATACCTTATTTACTGGGATGTGGTGGTGCTGCGGGTTAAACCGCAGAAGCCCCTCTGTGTTACAGGGTCGAAAGACCAGCAGTCGTAAGATCAAATCCACACAGCTCCTGCCAACTTAGCCATTTGAAAGCATGTAAAATGCGAGTAAATAAATAGGTATCCCCAGGGTGGGAAGGTCACAGCGTTCCGTGTCTAGTCACGCTGGCCACGTGACCACGGAAACGGTCTTTGGACAAACGCTGGCTCTATGGCTTGCAGACAGGGATGAGCATCGTGCCCTCCAGCTGGACACAACTGGACTCAACGTCAAGGGGAACGTTTACCTTTACCTAAAGGTTCCCCTTGAAATTTAGTCCAGTCATGTCTGACTCTAAGGCACGGTACTCATTCCCGTCTCCAAGCCGGAGAGCCAGTGTTTGTCTGTAGACAGTTTCTGTGGTCACATGGCCAGCGCAACTAGACTCGGAACGCCGTGACCTTCCCACCATGGTGGTACCTATTTAAAGGAAAAGGTTCCCCTTGACATTTAGTCAGTCATGTTCAACTCTAGGGGGTGGTGCTCATCCCCGTTTCCAAGCCATAGAGCCAGCGTTTGTCCAAAGACAGTTTCCGTGGTCATGTGGCCAGCGCAACGTAGGGGAACCTTTACCTTTACCTAACTTACTGACAGATTTACATCATGGGAGAAGAGTACCTGTTACAGTATATATCTGGTTTTCAATTAATCTCTAGAGGAGCTTTCAAATACGGACTGGAAAACGCACTAATATCAATATTTTCAGAAAGCATTTCCTCTCCTACAAAAATGATCATAGGAATTTAACTCTGGAAATAGTTGGAGCAGTATATTAAAAGAGGTCCTTGTGTGTGTGTGTGTGTGTGTGTGTGTTTGTGTGTGTGTGTGAGTGTGTGTGAGAGAGAGATTGTGTGCGCATGCAGGCGGATGCCAGAGTATATCAGCTTAAATTGGAACTGGGAACAAATCAGAAAAATGGTGATTCATGATTTGTCAAGCTCTATGAATCATGAATTACAAATTTATATTTTTTTTGATGAATCAACGAATCAGTGTATTCGTGAAGGCAAATCAATTTGTTTTTGACTTTAAAACCCTATAAAGCACCCCCAGCACCTTGACGCATATAATTAGAGGGGAAGCTTCCTCTGACTTTCCCTTACAATCCCTTCATGTTTGATGAAGACTGGGTTTTAGACATCCAATTTGTTGATTCATGATTTGTCTGGGGCACTGATTTGTACAAATACAAATCGATGAATCAGCAATTTTTGAATGAATTTGGTGATTTGTTTTTTTAATTTGTGCCCATCTCTAATTGGAACTAGATTGGAAAAGATTCAATTTAATGTATTATCAGAAAGAACACAATAGAGAGACTTACGAGATTTTGAAGTTAAGGGCCACAATAAAATAAGTATGATGCAACTAAACCCAGTTGTTAGTCCTGAGAAGAGTAAATCCATTGACTGAGCAAGGCTTACATTTCTGTTGACTTAAGTCCCCACTGATTGAACTGCGCCTGCTCTACCTGGGATGAATGATTGGCTTTAGGCCACTGTCATTGTCATGTTTACTGTTGCCTTACAACACGTCACGGGGCTAAGGTTTCATAATGCAATTGTAGAGAAAACTAGGATTAGATTGGATACAGATGCTTTAATATTCTTATCTAATTATGCAACAGATGTCTCAAACGTATCTGGCTGCCAAATTATTAACTGCTGCAAGGATAATTCTGGCAAGATATTGGAGAAAGCCCTATGCTCTTAATCATTTTATCCAGTTTTGGGTTTTCTGACTGCTCACTAGCATTATGCCTTTGAGACTGTATGAACCATATGGCACAGTGGTTAAACTGCAGTACTGCAGCCAAAACTCTGCTCACGACTGAGTTTCAATTCTGACGGGTTCAGATTGCCAGGTTGAGGTTGACTCAGCCTTCCAAGGTCGGTAAACTGAGTTCCCAGCTCACTGAAGGGGGGGGGCAAAGTGAACCCTGCATAATTAAATCATGAAACTCCCCAAGGGAACCTCAAGTGCTATGGAGCAGTATGCTATGTGAAACAACACAACATTGTATGAACTCCAACTCCCAGAATTCTCTCAACCAACCAACCAACCAACCAACCAACCAACCAACCAACCAACCAACCAACCAACCAACCAACCAACCAATCAACCAACCAACCAACCAATCCCTAGGCAGTTGTATGGAAGTTCCTGGCCCCAGATCCACACCCACAGAGCCTTTCGGATGCCTGTGGTTTTTTTCACCTGGAAAGTGAGGGACTTCTCTTGGATGCTGCATGTTATTTGTCCATGCTATGTGCCATCACCTCCTGGCAAATAGAAGGGGATCATATGGAGGCAGTGTCAGATTTTACTTTCTTGGGCTCCAAGATCACTACAGATGGTGACAGCGGCCATGAAATTAAAAGCGTTGACAAACCTCAACAGCATCTTAAAAAGCAGAGACATCACTTGCTGACAAAGGTCCGCATAGTCAAAGCTATGGTTTTTCCAGTAGCAAGGTATGGAAGTGAGAGCTGGACCATAAAGAAGGCTGACCGCCGAAGAATTGATGCTTTTGAACTGTGGTGCGGGAGGAAACTCTTGAGAATCCCCTGGACTGCAAGGGGAACAAACTTATTCATTCTGAAGGAAATCAACCCGGAGTGCTCCCTGGAAGGACAGATCCTGAAGCTGAGTCTCCAGTACTTTGGCCATCTCATGAGAAGAGAAGACTCCCTGGAAAAGACCCCGATGATGGGAAAGTGTGAAGGCAAGAGGAGAAGGAGATGACAGAGGATGAGATGGACGGATAGGGTCATTGAAGTGACTGACATGAATTTGGTACCAAACTCCGGGAGGCAGTGGAAGACAGGAGGGCCTGGCGTGCTCTGGTCCTTGGGGTCACGAAGAGTCGGACACGACTTAACGACTAAACAACTACAACAAGTACATATAAGACATTTCCAGACTCTGAATGAGACAGTGGGCAAGAGGGGCCCTCCTTCCATCCCTCCCAGCACAGGATCGCGAGCTGTTCTTCTTCCGGAAGCTCTCAGCAAACCTGCAGTCCTGGCTCTCGAGCCTGAAAAACTCAGGGCGGCCGAAATACCGACTCGGTGCAAGCCCTCTGCGAGCCCTTGAGCCTTCTCTGCAAACAAGGGTCTGCCAGCGGGCCCAACCCTGTGTCTTTAGAACACCTTGTTCGACATCCTTTCTCATGCCCAACTACTTGTAAGGCCCTAGACCCACTGCCGTTGTCAACATCCTTTCTCCTTTTTCAGAAACAATAAAATCACAGAGGTGTCCAAATTGCCAGGAGCAACGCTAGGATTTGTGTGTGCAGACTGCACAGGGAGGCAAAGAAATATAGTTTGTGTGGTTTTGCATGCTTTCTCTCTCTTTCTCTCTCATAATACCTGCTATTGCTGCCTAATAATTCTATTTTGTAATCCTCTCAGTTAGCACTTGGCTAGGATACAATCCTATCCCACAACTGGACAGGGTCTCCCTTCGGCCTCAAATCTCCCTCAGGCTGTTTTTAATGGGGGTTTTTTATTATCGTTTTTTCTTCTTCTTGAAATCAAATATAAGCTCAGGGAGAGAAAAAACCCAAAATCTCATGGATTTACATAAGAAGAGAACATGTGCAGAGGTTGGAATCCTGTAGCCTCAGGGAGGTGTACCCCCTCCCTTCTTCAATTGTTTTTGTGGCTACTTGGTCCACCCCAGCCTCCCCCACTTTTGAAAAAAATAATCTCAAAAAGCCCATTTCTGTTCAGGGAAGCCTACATAAATGGCAGTTCCGCATGAAATCAGAGGAGGCTCCAAAAGAGGTCATGCCAAACAAGGAGTAGAATTTCTGCCATGCCTCATTTTATTTGGGGGTGGCCAGGGCAGCCCGGGGGGCTGAAATTCAATGTCCCCAACCCCCGCTCCGCAGCTTGGTGCCGGTCTGGGGCCTGAGCCAGACCGGGCCATGAAGACAGACCTCCCACCCCAGCCCCCGCACACACTCACACATGCATGAATGGCAGCGCTGCATTTGTGTGGGCATGTTCGCGCGCATGCGCAAACGGTGGCACTACCATTCACACATGTGCATGAGTGCATGTGTGGCTGCACACCTGCCATGCCATCATTCGCACATGTGCATGAGCATGCCCGCACAAGGCCCATGGTACCGCTTGCACATGCTTATGAGCATGAGCGCATCTGCACAAGCATTGTGCTGCCATTCACGCATGTGCACGAGCATGCCCGCAAGTGGCACTACCATTCACACATGTGCACGAGTGCATGTGTGGCTGCACACGTGCCATGTCATCATTCACGCATGTGCACGAGCATGCCCGCACAAGCCCCGTGCTACCATTTGCACATGCACATGAACGCATCTGCACAAGCATCGTGCTGCCATTCGCGCATGTGCACGAGCATGCCCGCACAAGCCCCGTGCTACCATTTGCACATGCACATGAACGCATCTGCACAAGCATCGTGCTGCCATTCGCGCATGTGCACGAGCAAGCGCGCCCCACACAAGTGCCGTGCCCTCATTTGCACATGTGCACTACCGTGCATGCACCACACAAGCGTTGTGCCACCATTCATGCATGTGCACGAGCGCAGGGGTTGCCCCATCTTCCCCAGCCAGTCCGCAGTGTAAAAAACGTTGGGGACCCCTGCTCTACATCACCTCCAAGTTTGGTGAAGTTTGGATTGTGGATCTTTGAAAGTGCCCTTGAGCAGCTGGCTTGGGGGAAATCCCAGCCGTGGTTCCTGTGAGGGATCCTGGCCCAGGATGACCAGGGAGGGTCAATGCTCTTTCCCCAGATCCTGTGGACAGGCCCACGGCTGGAGGGCTGTGCTAAAGGTACAGAGGTGGTTGTGTGGTCAGCGGGCGATGGGGGGAGAGACGGGCTGCTTGTCAAGGAGATCTGACGGAGATCTGAGCTGGCCTGATTCTGTGGTAGAAGGGTTCCTCTGACTAGCAAAAGTGTCTCATAAGACCAGCTCTTGTGATTGTTGTGGGTTTTTCGGGCTCTTTGGCTCTTTGTTCTGAAGGCTGTTCTTCCTGACGTCTCGCCCGTCTCTGTGGCCACGGGCATCTTCAGGGGACAGCAATCTGTGCTCTGGTGAATCGGTCTTCTGATTGACAGGAGGAGCCTGGCAGGGACGAGGAGGGAGAAAATGGGCAATCGGTCTTATGAACAACACGGACCAGCAACTCCCCGCAGAGCCCTTCCAGGGCCACACGTTTGGCTGCCTGACCTGCCAGTCCAGTCGTCTCTAGGTCCCTCCCAGGGTTGCCTAGTGCTTCTGATTGACAGGAGGAGGCTGGCAGGGACGAGGAGGGAGAAAATGGGCAAACACACCAAACGAACCAAAACTCACTTTTAAAAATTCATTGGTTCAGTTCATTTTGGTTCGTCAGTTTTCACGAACCCAAATCAACCTGATCTAATGAATCCGTGATTTTCGATGAACATCCTGGTTTGTTTGGGGATTTTTTTTGGGGGGTTGGGGGGGTTGTGCCCCCATCTCTATTCATTTCCTTTTGAAGGCAATGCCTGCCTTTTCTTTCTCTCTGGAGGTGGGAGGAATTCTCCCCAAATTACCCATTTCATAAGACACCTCCAGACGGTCTGGTGCTGAGATGCTGATGATCCCTATGATATTTCTCACCTCCTGCGCGAGAACAAGACAAGGAACGCATCACTTCATTGGAATTCTGGCAATCTGAGCAAAATACGCCCGGCCTTTTCTCTTTGCGAAGCAAAAGTCAGGCACAGAGCAAGCCGAGCAGGGAAGGATTGATTTGAAAGACACAAACATGCCACCCGATATGACAAGTTTTCTAAGTGCCCGCCCAACAAGGCAGCAGTTCTGGTCACTTTGAGCAATCCTGCAATTTGGCTAAATTGTGCAAAATTACTCTTGTAAGTGAGACTTGATACTGAGAAAAAATACCTTTGCTTTTTTTCCTGGCAAGGATAAGATCTTTGCAGGGTTTTGTGTGTGTGTGTATGTGTGTGTGGGGGTGAGTTGCGCATGAGAATAAAACAAGTGAGAAGTTACGACTCAGTCCTCTGCACGCACAGCTTGGGAGCCTCACAGTATTTCTGTGAAGATGTTCAGGCTGAAAGGTTGTGATTAGCCCAGTGAAATTCATGGGTGCATCGGGATTTGAACTCAGGTCCCTTCCCACAGTACCAGCGAGGAGCTATAACCACTGGACCACCACACAGGCTCTCCCCTGTCTGCAGATCTTCCCATTCCCCACCCCATTCCAGTGTCTGCACCAGCATGTGCAAATCCACTGCAGCTGGTCTGATTTGGGTTCGAGAAATGGAAAACAGAAGGATACCAATTAACCGCCTCTCTGCCCTGCTTTCCTGGCTGGAATGGGTCCGTTACATCACCAAAGTGGCAACAGGAGTTCCCACCTGGCCTTCAGGAACCTTTGGAGTTTAGAGGATCCTACAGGAGAAATATTTGTGAAGCTGGACATGAACACAGAAGTTGAGCTAAGAGAAGAGCCACCGGAAAGATGATGGCTAGTTGGCAGTAATGGCTAGTGGGCAGATAACAGTCTTATTTGGCTGTGGGTCTGTGCATGCACACAGCCCAACTCTGCCTGGATAACATACCCCCCCCCCCGTCCTGCCATCAGCATGTTTTGGAAGAACAATTAGGATTGTGACTTGTCGGGCGGACGGTTGGTTGCTTCTGGTCTACGGAAGCATCTCTTGAGCTCTTCTCCTGAGGCAGAGCGGAGAGAAAAGGGAGGGCGACGGAGCGCCTCATACACACTTTGCGAGAGAGGAAGTTGGACGCCATCATAATGGTTGGCCGATGAGTGCAAAAATTCCTCGCTGGATACAGGAGGGCTGCTAATGGTCCTACAGGCTATTTCTTTGTGACAGCAATTTGGGCTTCGGACAACACAATGGAGCGAAACACAAAAAACATGTCAAAGGCAATGTGTTTTGATGAACGCGGATAGAGGAAAAAAATCCAGAGCAGGACCCAAGAAAAGCAGCGGCTCATTGAAAAGCGCCCTTCCTGGTGCGTTCAAGCCTTCCAGTTTTCCAACGTAAACCATGGCATTTCTCTGCGTTTGGCCATGCCTTCTCCACCATCAGCCCAAAAGGAGGGAGGCAAATCCTGACTCCTTTGGGTTTTGTGTGCAAGAAGAAGAAAGTAATGGTCTGGTTATTGTGCGAGAGGATGAGACATAGCAGCTTTTGAAATATTTTTGCTTCACATCAGGGATTCTAACGTTTGCCAAAGTGATCTGTACACATCTCACAAACTGTGGACACTGCCCACCTTGCACACACGTTGTAGCGGCACCAAGATAGTGGCTCCCTCGTTGCACGGGCTTTTCAAATACAAAACCCTCCGATGGATTGCTCGTGTCTTTTTAAAACAACCATCCCATCCTTCCATAACTGCTGTGTGTGTGTTGAGCATTTGTGGGTTCTTTCAGGAAGGAAGAAGACACTAGTTTTGCATAGGGCCATTTTGCAATAAAATAAAATAAATAAAATAAATAAAATCTTACAATGTGTGCATGTTAATGAACTCAAGACAGCCTGTCTCAACACCGAGAATGGATAATTTACCAAGATTTCTTCACCTCCCTGTCCTAAAGTCTTCCTTTGCCTGCACGATGAAATGAAAAATCTCAAGGTGAGTCAAATTTTACACCAGAATCTCTCCCTTATGAAACCAGAACTTCTTGCTAAACTATCGGAGTTAGGCTAGGTCAGGCTTGATGTCCATCAGACTCAGAATTGTGTTTTCCCCCATGCAGGTCGTGGGCATAAGACACCCCCCCCCGCCTGCTCACACTCCCCAGAAACTGGCACTGAAAGGTTTCTTCTGAACCCTAGAAGTTGCCTTGATTGGTGGCCATGAATCCCCTTATTCTCCACCAGATCCATGAATTTCCCATGGATTTCTCCATCACCCCTGCTTGCAGCAGACAGGAGATCCTTCGGAAGCTGGCCTATATCCTTCTCTCTACGCTGAGTTTCCTACCAGGCGGTTCCAGTAGATGACCCCACTGAGTCGGAACATTAGAAGAGCAGGGGAAATGCTTTTTCACATAACATCTCTACCATGTATTCTATCAGGGCATTCCTTCTTCTGCCAGGCTACATGTGATACAAAGCCCCCATGCGCCCCCTCCTCTCTGTAACTGCTTTTCTGTGGGGAGGGAGATGAACAAACCAGCATGGAGAGAGGGAGGAATCCTGCAGCCATCTGCCTGGTGTTGTTGGGTGCTTGGGCCCTGGATAGCCTTCTGTGGCCCGACGGCTGTCCTGTTTGCAAAACCACTCAACACACTTATGAGGAGGCAAGGAAGAGAGACACAAGCTGTCCAAAGGAAAACGTAGAAAGGGAAGCCAGATGTTATTGCACTGCTCCTTTCAGGGCTGGGCTTTGGCACCCTCTTCCATCAACCAGATGCCATTCCAAGGGTATCCCTCCTCCAAAAAGGAGCTGTCAAACGGCTCCAGCCAGTTTTGGAAAACACGGCGGCAGGGAATGGCCTCGGAGGAGGAGGAGATGCTGGCCCCGCTCCCCCGGCTCATCCCCAGCCTCCGTATCCCATCATCCAAAGCCTCTGGGGAGCGTTCCCTTTGAGGGTCAGGGGGGCACTTCCTTGGTCTGCCCGAAGAGCTCTTGGGGCAAAGGCAGAGCCGTCCACCCCATTCTGGTGCCACCGAGGGAAAACACCTCGTCAGTGCAAGGCAGAGACGAGGCAAGTTTCCCCCTTCCTGCCTGTTGCCCCGTGGAAAGCCACGTCCCCTTCCATGGAGGAGAGGTTCAGGGACTCTTCCTCCCTCTTCCCTGTTCTGGGGCCTCCTGACTTCTCATCGGCCACACCGCCACCTTCCATCTCTTGGAGCAAGAGAATTCCAGGGGAAAGTTCTGCAGGCACCGTGGGTGGCCTTCTGTCAGCTCGTAGAAGCTCTCCCTTCCTGGAAAGGAGCCCGTGCACCGAATAAAAGCCTTTATTATTCTCATTTTCTTCTACAACAAGAAGCCAGGGACAGCGTGGAACATAAGGGGGCTGGTCAAGCGCCAACCGTGAACTCTGGCTAAAACAGACCCCGTCGAATCATCTAAACACCCACTCATTTTGTGGATCTCTTTTAGTGGGGATAAAAAGTAGGCTCAGATCACCGTGGGGATGAAAGCCAGTTCTACCCTTCAGCCTTGCACCGGGATGTCCCGGGCGAGATGCGCAATGTGTTCTTGTTTAGCACATCTGGACACTGGTCCAGAATCGAGCTGCGCGGCGGGTGAGTGGTGGGGCCGCTAGGGAACATATCAAGCCAATTCTGTTTAATTTACATTGGTTACCAGTTGCTGCCCAGGCCCAATTCAAAGTGCTTGTTTTGACATATAAAGCTCTAAACGGCTTGGGCCCTGGATACCTGAAGGACCGCCTCCTTCCATAGGAACCAGTTAAGATCTAGCCAGGGGGCCCTTTTGAAAGAGCCGTCCCTCCAGGAGGTAAGAGGGACGGCTTGTAGACAAAGGGCCTTTTCGGCAGCTGCCCCCAGACTATGGAACGCCCTCCCGACTGAGGTTTGTCTGCCGCCGACACTGATGACATTTCGGCGCCAGGTCAAAACCTTCCTGTTCCAGAAGGCTTTTAATTGAAATAATATCAACTGTGGGTCCTGATGTCAATTTTTAGAGTATATATATTTAATTGTATTTTAATTATTTTGTCTTTTTATTATATTTTAAATGTTGTAAGCCGCCCAGAGACCTTTTGGGTAGTGCGGGCGGCCTATAAGTTAAATAAATAAATAAGATGGAAGGAGAGATAGACAGACAGACGTACAGAGAGATAGGCAGGCGCCGCAGCCTTATGGGTCCCATAAATGCCCACGCCCCTCCCCGTTCCTTTCACAAAGAGATGCAAAGACAGAAGCACACCTTACAACCCTCCGAACGTCAACCCAATGGCCACCGATTGCCGTCTTCCATCTCGAACTTGGCACACACACCCCTTCCACCATTCCCAGAAGAAAAAAAGGGAGCTGCTCCACACCGCCTTTGGAAGAGCGCCGTCCTCCTGGTTCCATGCCTGGCAGACTGGCCTCTTTGGCAGGTCTGGAGTCTGCTTTCTTTCTGGGTCCGCCGACCCTCGGGACCAACCCGAGCGCCACACGGGAGACCTACCTGTCACAAGGAAGCTGCACCGGCCGGCCCCCGCCTCGTTGATGACGTTGCAGTTGTAAATCCCATAGCTGTCCCTGGAGAGGCTCCGGATCGTGTACTCCGTGGAGTCCTGAGCGTCAAACTGCCCTGTCCGGAGCAGCTTGTTGCCCAAGCGCCATTCGAAGGTCAACACCCGCGTTGGGTAAGCCCTCAGCACCCGGCAGCTCATGGTGACGCTTCGGCCTTGGCCTTGACGGATCTCCAGGAACGTTGGTTCAACAGCCGGTGGATCTGGAAGACACAGGAGTGGAGAGGGAGGTGAGAACAGGATCGAGGATCTGACCACCCCTCATTGTAATCTTGTACACAGAGCTTCTCCTCTTTCCTGTCCTGTTAACCTTCTTCTTCAATCTCTGAAAGGCATTAGTTTACGCTGGCCTTTCCCCCAAGTAACAGTGGCTAAATATCAGCACATCCTAATCAGCTCAGGGGAGGAAATGCCAGTGACAGATTACTGCCATGAAGCCAGTCAACAGGTCAGTTCCTGAAGGTCAAACTAGGAATACAATTATCACTGTTTTTGCAGAGGGGCTGTGCCGAAAGACGCCTGTGCACCATGAAATGAGATTTTCCTCACCTACGGATCTGGCATTTGGCGTGCTTTGCTTTGTGATTGGTCACTCGAAGGAAAACATCGTGCCTTTCTCTGAAATAGGGATGTCAAAACTTCCTTTTTTCTGTCACTTGACTATTAACGTGTAAACCCTATTTAGCTGTGCTAGTCCGTGAAAGTATTGCAAATGAAAAATAATTTAAAAAATGTTTTTTAAAAAAGCAAAAATGTGTTGGTACCTTAAAGACTAACATTTACATTTGTTTAATGTGAGCTTTCGTAGACAAGCCAACTTGATTAGCTATATCATATTTGGGTAATGGGCTCTTTAAACATCCACAGAAATAAGCATGTTTTCTTTAATAATCTTCACTTATTCCCACTCTTCCTCTTCTATTGCCACCAACATTTGTGTGTGTAAATTCTTCCCTTTATTCAGGCCCTTATAACATTCTATATACAGCTAGCCATCACGTATTGAACTCAGCACCATTCAACCTGAATAAAACTGCACTTCAAGAAGGATGCTGACAAACTGGAACAAGTTCGGAGGAGGAGGAGGATGAGGATCAGGCGGCTGGAAACCAGAGGAAAGACTGAAAAAATTGGGCATATTTAGCCTCGAGAAAAGAAGATGGAGGGGTGAATAGGATAGCACTTTTCAAATATTTGAAGGGCTGTCCTACAGAGGAGGGGCAGGATCTGTTCTCTCGATCATCCCAGAGTGCAGGACATGCAACCATGGGCTCAAGTGACAGGAAGCCAGATATCAGTTGGATATCAGGAAAAACTTCCTAACTGTTAGAGCAGTACGACAGTGGAACCAATTCCCTCGGGAGGTAGTGAGCGCTCCAGCACTGGAAGCCTTCAAGAGAAACTTAAGACAACTATCTGTCAGATCTCCTTGAGCAGGGGGTTGGACTTGATGGCCTTAGAGGCCCCCTTCCCACTCCATGATTCTAGGATTCTGTATCTCATCAGGTTCTATTAAATCGACAATGTCAAAACATACTGCCCATCCTGCCTGTCTGGCAACATGGGCACAATAGCGTTACACAATTTTGGGACCTTTCCTGGCATTTTAGAGATAAATGCACAATAACTCGCATTCATAAACCAGAGGTGTTTTTTTTAAAGAACTGAACACTTTTCGTGGCTTCTCCCCAGACCAGCAAAACGTTTCCAGACAATTCTTACAAAGCTGGTGTAGAAATCAGTTCAGAGAAGCCCGCCTCTTAGCGAAGAAGGCCAGAGAGGCTCATTTGTGCCAGTGGGCTCCTCCCTGTGCCATTGTCTCTTTCCACACACACACAAAAGCAACCCTTCTGGAGGTCTCCCCCGCTTTTGTGATGCCCATCATTAGCCACTCTCTGTGTGGCCACCTCGGCTCAGCCGTCTCCCCGGAGTTGCCCGTCTCCTACAGAGAACGTGCCCTTCGGTGCCATATCTCTCCCAGCCTCCAGACGGCTAATGGGCCAGGACTTGCTTGCCTGCGGAGAAGCAAAGACCTTCTGCGTTTGTGTTTCAAGCGTTTGCTTTGAACGGCGGGAAGGACGTTTGACAATTGCAACCGCGCTTGAGAGTAGCAGGTCATCTGGATTGCTCGGGAGGAGGCTGATCAAAGCTCTCTTTCTGAGCTTCCCTCCCCCTTTATAAAAATAAAACCTCTCCAAGCAATTCCCTCGGCATGGCATTCTTCTCCATAAAGCCTCCAGATGCAATGCAGGGGAGACTGGCAATGCCTTTGTACTGAAGTTTTAAAACCGATCCGGCTAGCTAGGGGGTTCCCCTTGCTCTCCTGGCCCCTTCACGTCCCTGGGGATGCAAGCAGATGTCATCTGGAGAGTGGGTCAAGGATCATGGCCAGTAGCCGCAGAGGCACCAACAACTCCACATCTGAAAAAGACCGGGTGTTATTTCCTATATTCTTTGATTGCTGTGGCAACTTTTCATCTTCATTCTAACAGGCAACTTGGAAAAATGGCTTTTCCATTAAAAATAAAATGTGCATGCGCCCATGCCCAATGGTGTGGTAACCTAAGGAGGACATTAAAGTCGTATCACTCCAAAGACCCCTCTTATTCATCATTCTGGTCCTGCCGTATAACAATGGGACCCATGACCTCAAGGGGAGGTGGTGAGCGCTCCAACGGTGGAGGCCTTCAACAGAAAATTGGACCACCACCCTCGGTCCGATCTGCTTTGACTTGGATTCCTGCCTTGAGGTGGGGGATTGGACTCCCATGGCCTTAGAGGGCCCCTTCCCCTTTCAATGATTCTAGGATTCTAGGGGCTAACCAAACACCCATAAGAAGTCTGACAGTAGGTTGTGACTGCAACCGCAACTCCATCTCTTATTTCCTCTTTGCCACTAACTGATGCATATTGAACTAGAACAAGCCCCATGGAAACAATGCGGATTTGGCAAGCCAACTACTCCATAAGTTGCATCGATACCCATGGGCTACTCAAGTTGTGGACTTTCTTTAGGAGAGTAAGTTGCAACTAAAGTAAGCCCATTTGAATCAATGGAACCTATTTGACTCACCCAATCTGATTCAATGGGTCTGCTGTGGTGCAACGTATTACGCTAAGCAACATGATTTCAGCCAACATCTATGCTACTCTAGGCAATATATAAATATTGCTCCCCCCCCCCCAAAAAAGGTAAGGATGTCCATTTTGGCTGTAACATCTTGAACCATAGCTTCGGTGTGTCAACTCTTACGGATGGCAAATCCTGAATCGATCTGTCTCTTCCACCCCTTCATGATTGAGAACTGGAGGTAATACTGGCCTTGTACCAGTTTTTCTCAGAAGCTGCACCATCTCTCTCTCTCTCTCTCTCAATGTCTGTATGCCTTCCCTCTCACAGAGGGAGCATCTTTTCAAAAGAACGGAAGGGGAAGTGAAGATATCAGGTTGTTTAAAAAATGCAAACAGAAGTTAACTGCAATATTCCAGACAATCATCTTAATTATGTATGAACCAACTGAAAACAGTTTGGAGCAAGGACATAGACGGTAGTCCTTGATCTTCTGGCAGTACTTTTTCTTCCTTCTGTTCACCGCAGTTCGAACACAAGTGGAAAAGGTAAGAGGGTGATGCATATTGAAGGGACATGAGCCCCTTGTATCGGCCACACTCTTCCGTTACATTTTATCGAGACAAAGAGCTTCCTCCGTCTTGCGTGCATTAATTGGTTCATCTCTACTTGGATGTCACCTGCCCGTTGACCTTTGCATGCTCATAAATGGCCACTACTAAGATCTACGTCTATCGGCTGCCACGGCCTGCTGTACGAGCATGAATGGCCCCTGTTAACATCCTGACCGGGCTGCGCCTTTTGCATTTCTATCACATTTCTCACTCCCACCCTCTTTCCTGAGTGTGTGCAGAAATGCCTTGTTTATGGAAGCCGTGCGCCTGAAAACATTTCTCATTCCCACCCTCTTTCCTGTGTGTGCAGAAATACCTTGTTTATGGAAGCCGTGCGCCTGAAAAATGAACGAATGTTTATGCCCCATAAAAATGGTTGGTCTTCAAGGTGCTGCAAGCCTTTGATGGTGTCACTGGGGTCTCTTCCAGACCAAGACAGTCACCTTCTGAGCTGGAATTTACTGCCACTAAAATATAGTTTGCATAATTACAGTAGGACTCCTGTATCCACAGGATCGGTATCCCCGGTTTCACTTATTCACTGATGACCATGGTGGGGAAAGGGTAGACGGTTTGCAGAGTGAATGGCTGGCATTTACTGCCACTAAAATATAGTTTGCATAATTACAGTAGGACTCCTGTATCCACAGGATCGGTATCCCCGGTTTCACTTATTCACTGTCTGAACTGTTTAAAAATATTTTTTTAAACCCTATAAATATGTATTTTCATGATGTATTTACCAGATTTGGCCACTAGAGGGAGTCAGATACCATGCTATGTATTCTTCTTGACTAGTGGTCAGCTCTAGTAACACAGTCGTGCCCCACTGGACGATTACCCCGTTTAACGATGAATCCGCTTAACGTTGACGTTTTTGCGATCGCTTTTGCGATCACAAAACGATGGTTTAAATGCCAGCTCTAGTAATACAAGGAAAGAACTTTGCTGGATTCAATGGACTTGATGGAAGGCAATTTTCTTCCCTTTTTTTGAAACTTCCAAGGCCCTTCTATGAGGGACAATTGTACTTTAACTAGCATCTAGTCTAATTGCTTTTTTTCATGTTTAATTTAAAATGTTTTTAGTTCTACTCTTTTTAATCAAGGCACATTTCTTCTCATAGAAGGAAAGAACTTTGCTGGATTCAGTGGACTTGATGGAAGGCAATTTTCTTCCCTTTTTTTGAAACTCCCAAGGCCCTTCTATGGATGGACAATTGTAATTTAACTAGCATCTAGTCTAATTGCTTTTTTTCATGTTTAATTTAAAATGTTTTTAGTTCTACTCTTTTTAATATTGTGAGCCACCTGGGGTCCCTTTATTGGGAGTAAGGTGGCCTAGAAATAAAGCATGTTGTTGTTTAGTCGTTAAGTTGTCTCTGACTCTTCGTGACCCCATGGACCAGAGCAGGCCAGGCCCTGCTTTCTGTAAAACATACAATAAAACAAATGAGCATTTCCAGTCTGCCACCGAGACAGGGGGGTGGTTAGGTTAATTGTCCCCTGTAGCCGTGCTTCAACGGTCCCCATGCTTTACACTATTTTATTTTATCTGCAAACCATCCATCTAGCCTAGATGTACTCTGGGTGGTTCACAGCATAAACAGAAAACATCATTAGAAATATAAAATAAAAGTCAACATATAAAACATCATAGAGCATAACGCCAATAAACAATTACATGTTAAAACATTAGCTCTTTAAAGGGCGGTGCCATGGAATGCCAGCCTAAGCAACCCGGTTTTACACATTTTTAAAATGCTAACAGTGAAGGGGGCAGGCAGATGTCTGGGGGCGTGTAGCTGATTCCATAATCGGGGTGCGTCTGGCACGAAGGCCCGGCTCCTCATCCTTTCTTTCCAGGCGCCTCTCAGGGTCATCAGCACCCTCAGACATCCCACCTGGGATGGACATGTCAGGTGGGCAGTTCTTGCTGGAAGAAGATCCAGAACGTTTAGAGCTTTCTATGTCAAAACCATCACTTTGAAGCTGGTGCGGAAGCAGACAGGTGACCCGTGTAACCCAGCCAAGGTTGGGCAGATTGGTTGGTATTTACTGATTTCACCCACTAACCTAGGCGCCATATCCTGGATGTGTTGAAGCCTCCAAACCAGTCTCAAGGGATGCCCCACATAGAAGGCATTGCAGTAGTCTATTCTTGAGACTACCAGTGCATGGACCAATGTGGTAACTGGGTGTCCAGGTAAGGGTGCAGCTAGGGATATTACAGGCCGCAACACCCAAAGGGCCTGCCTCTGGAGAGCCCTGTTCTCCCACCACATTGACACAAAATCAGGTAGGTTCAAAAAAGAAAGAAAGAAAGAAAGAAAGAAAGAAAGAAAGAAAGAAAGAAAGAAAGAAAGAAAGAAAGAAAGAAAGAAAGAAA
Source organism: Pogona vitticeps (assembly GCF_900067755.1). Classification (NCBI taxonomy): domain Eukaryota; kingdom Metazoa; phylum Chordata; class Lepidosauria; order Squamata; family Agamidae; genus Pogona; species Pogona vitticeps. The sequence continues at coordinate 151,600 of NW_018151768.1, forward strand.
GAAAGAAAGAAAGAAAGAAAGAAAGAAAGAAAGAGAGAAAAGCTAGTAACAGAATGGTCCATCATAAAGACCGCCATCGGAGCACTACGACCGAAACAGGCAAATGGACTCTTTTTGGCCCATCATCCTCATTGAGAAAAATGGCCAAGGCCACGAGAAAACCCCATGATGAGGACAGGAGGTGAGCAGCAGCTCCCCCATTGCTAATCATTTTTAACAAAAGGGGGTTGCTTTCCTTTTATTTCAAGAAGAGAAAGCAGCTGAGAATAAAAGGAATCCCACGACTTAAATGCCATTCCATTGAACATCCTGAGATTTCTTGTCAAAGACAAGACGCAAAACGTCAAAGATCCAACCTGTCCTCCGAAGATGCCCACGGCCACAGAGACAGGCAAAACATTAGGAAGAACAACCTTCAGAACAAAGAGCCAAAGAGCCCAAAAAACCCACAACAACCATCAGATCCCGGCCGTGAAAGCCTTCGCGAAAATATTACTGTACTCCCAGTTTGAGGTTTTGTGAGGCGATGCCACAGGTCACAACTTCTGATTTCCTCCCCACATGCATGCAGGATAATGCAGGGAAAAATGAGGAGAGAAGCTTCATCTCCTCACAACCTGAAAAGAAGAGGAGCAAGGAACCCCAACGTGTGAGATTCACAATGTTGTTCATGCAAACCCTTTCCATCTGCTTAGAGGCACAGAATAAAATGGTATAATGACATTATAATGATAAAATTAATGTTTTAATTACAATTGTGTTGCTCTATTTGTATTTCAGCACTGACTGGTCTGAACACCAATTTCGCTGGAAATGAATATTCACCCTCTCTTCCCCGGATGACTCTTGCTTCTTGCGTAAGCTCTCTTGCTGCTCTCAAAAGGAAACCCGATTTTGCCTTTTGGAATGGTTTTCAAATTGGGAAATTGTTCCCTAGGGAGTTGATCCTTCAGCTGTGTCTGGAGTGCAACACCCATCATCCCCTCAGAGGGCTGTGGCTGCTGGGAGCTGCAATCCAAAAGCCGACGGCTCCCGTCGCTTGTCCCAGCTCCTGCCCACCTAACCATTTGAAAGCATGTAGAAATGTGAGTTGATAAATAGGTACCACCTCGGTGGAAAGGAAACGGCGTTCCGTGTCTAGTCACACTGGTCACGTGGCCACGGAAACAGTCTTCGGACAAACCCTGACTCTGCAGCTTGGAGACAGGGATGAGCACCGCGCCCTAGAGTTGGACATGACTGGACTAAATGTCAAGGGGAACCTTTACCTTTATCTGTTACTGACCAACGAGCATCTGAGCATCTCTGTGCGAGATCCACTCCTTTTTCTCAGCCATGCAGGCTGAAGGGAGAAAAAGAAAGAGATCCATTTTTTAAAATGCCTCTTTTATTTTCTTTATTCTTTCTACAAAACTTCCGATGCTTTGTCAAGTCTACAGAAAGCAGTGAGTCATGCATATATTTTTTTCTTTTTGAACTTAAAAGTGGTGTTGAGTGATTGATGGTTGGGCGAGTTCCTGCAACAGGGGGTGGCTTGGGGAACTTGCTGGTCGATCCAGCTCCTAGACGACTGCCCTCCCATTGCGCAACAAAGAGGACTTCAATGTTATTCTTACTGATGCAAATCGGCACATCTCCATCGCCTCTCCCTCCAAGATGGCCATGGGCCAGCTGGGCTGACAGGTGGCTAGCTGAAGCTGAGATGGATCCCCAACCCTTTTCAGCTGGGGCAAATGCTTAATATTGTGCAAGTAGATCGGCTATGCAAAACAGCACTCCCCCGCCTCCCTCTGGGTCTCCTCACCTGGCAAACCAAGAACCTGCTCACCTGGCAAACCAAATCTGTTGGCAGATCGGTCTGCTGGCAGATCTCACAAACCGGCTAGCAGAAGGTAGCCCTGGCAGCCCAACCACAGAACTGGAAGAGGCTTCCGCCTGTTCCCAACACCTTACAGTCATTGCATCTTTGAGAATGCACTTAAGTAATTGGGAAAAATTATATTTAAAAAGTGAAAAACTCCTCCCCCCCCATTCTAGGAAACGTTGCATCTGCTGAATTTGTGCCTATCCGCTCCCTTGCTACCATCATTCACGCTTTCTGCATGTATTGGGACCCCGAGGTGACTCACAACACGGAACCATGAGCATCAACTGCATTCCAATGCAATAGGTTGCAAGCATTTAAAGCGGAACGAAACTCATTATAGTATTAAAACACAGAACATTTTCATTTAATGAAAATATTAGTACTATTTACTTTAAAAAGAAAGAAAAAAGGCCAATGCCTCCAGCTAAATCCCATAGTTAGCATGCTGTTAATTGCCTGCTTAAATCATAAGGTCTTTTGCCCAGCGGCGGAAGGACAGCAGGGGGCCTTTTCGCTGAGCAGTTGCCAGAGAAGGACCCTGGGAATGAAGGGGCAGGTAGCCGCCAGCCCTGCTTTGGACGGACCGCGGTGGAAAGCAGCGATACCAGATGCTGTCGGGACTTTGCTCTGACCGAGCCACAGGGCTCTTTCCTTACGCACTTATTTGACAAAGGCAGCAGGGCTCTGCCCATTTTACTTTCATAGAATCATAGAATAGTGAAGTACGAAGGGGCCTCGAAGGCCATCAGGTCCAACCCCCTGCTCGATGTAGGAATCCATCTCGAAGGAGATCTGCTAGGTGGTTGTCCACATTTCTTTTGAAGGCCTCCAGCGTTGGAGCCCTCGCCACCACCTCTCGAGGTAACTGGTTCTGCTCTCTTACTGTTCAAACAGTTAAGAGCTTCTTCCTGATATTCAACCAAAATCTGGCTTCCTGTCACTTGAGCCCATTGTTGTGTGTCCCACACTCCGGGAAGATGGAGAACAGATCCCGCCCCTCCTCTGTAGGACAGCTTTTCAAGTATTTGAAAAGTGTTATCATATCACCAAGGATATACAAGGATCTATACAAGGAGATCTGCAAGCGGGATCTGAAGGCCTTAGGAATGGACCTCAACAGATGGGAAAACCTGACCTCTGAGCGCTCAGGGGTCAGGCGGTGCATCACGGCCTCTCCCAATTTGAAGAGGCCCTTGTCCAGCAGGCTGAGGCCAAGAGGCAGTCCCGAAAGCAGCAAAACCAGGGAGCTGGACAAGGGACAGATTGGATTTGTCTTCAGTGTGGAAGAGATTGCCACTCTCGAATTGGCCTCCTCAGCCACACTTGACGCTGTTCCAAGACCAATATTCTGAGCACATTACCTATCTATGAGAGGGTGGGAGTTCAACTGGTGCATCTCAAGAGAAGAGCCAGCTTGTGTGGCCTCCGGCAAGCTGCACTGTCGTCCCAGAGCGTGCGCGCACACACACACTGGAGAAAGGAATTGGAGACTATTTCTGAGTACTCTCTATCTAGAAAAACCCAGAAGGGGCTCCTATGAATTAGAATTGACTCGAATTATTCTTATGGCTGACGTTGCCGGGGATGTGAAGATACGCCGCCATCGAAACTGTTTCCTTGGTTGGTGGCTCTCGGTCACGATAACAGAGCCAGTCACACTGGCGACGCGCCAGGCCTGCCTTTGATCATGCAACCCTCCTGACTGGTTCACAGGACCCTAGGGTGGAAACAGCAGAGATGGCTCACCGCGATCCTCTGTGTTTCCCACTGCTTGCTATCAAGGGAAGGAAAGGCAGAAGAGCTACAGCATGCCTTTAATCAAAAGCACCCACAAGCCCTTTCACGTAACGCCACCAGGCGACAGAAGTATTTCCTGAGAGTGTGGGAGAAGACTTTGATACCCAGACGATCTGAAGAAACCCAATCTCAAACCGTCTGGGGTGTCACCAAACCAGGGAACAGGGGAGACACTCAGCCACAGCACCCATGCCAGAAAGCAATACGTTTTGGACAGTGTTTCCCTTAAAAAAAACCAACCTCTTATTACTCTAGAGTAATGGTTCCCAGCCTTGGGTCCCCAGAACCACAGCTTTTGGTACAAGAACACACTCTGGTCTCCTCTAGCGCAGTGGCCCCCAACTTTGGGTCCCCAGGTGGTCCTGGACTAAAACTCCCAGATGCCTTCACCCTTAGCTGTTCTTGTTCAGGATTTCTAGGTGTTGTAGCCCAAGAGCAACGGGGAAGCCAAAGTGTAATCAACCAAAATATAACTGCTGCTTTGGGAAGTTGACATCAACAACATCTGGGGACCGAAGCTGGCAACATTGTCTAAGTTCTCTGCTTAAAGAGCTTGTGTACACTCCTGCTGCTCTGGGGACGGGCCGTCGCCGAGGCCTTCAAGTTTGGAAGACAGGGTTCACCTGAGGCAGGGAACAAATGCTTTAGGTTAGGCTGCCAGTCACCAGATATATCAAGCCCCTTTTGAGTCAAATCGAAAAGATTTTATTTGCTGGAATGGTGACAAATCACGAGGAAAGGCTTTACTGTACATGACCTGCTCTCCAGGGACAATGATTTGCCACAGTGACAAACTTCTTTAAAGTTCCATGATGCTTGCATAATTTATAGCTCTTCAAAACAAGCTACTCCGGGGCCCATGTTTTATGCATTATTGCTCCATAGTTCATACTTTGGACGAGGTGGTTTGCATAGCAGAGACGGGCTGGGCAAAAAATAGCAATGCATCATTTGATGCTGGCAAAAAAATCTCCTTGCTTTAGAGATTTCTTTTGCCGGGGACGGCAACGGCAGAAACGGTGGTGGTGGTGGTCTGTTCTGCGTGATCGGAAAGCAGGCGCCTGGAATGCAGATAAGCGAAATGTGATGGGTAAGTGCAGACCTTGTGCCAGCAGAGTGAAGGATGAACCCAAGGAAGAGGAAAAGATGGGGCCGTGGGGAGGGAACAGAGATGACTGGCTGTTTGCAGACATTCTCAAGGATGGGGATCCTCCATGGCGAAAATACGTGTGCTTGTCTTCCAAGGAGGTGGAAATCTGCCAGGTCTATGTCCTTTGTATTTCAGAATCCCACCAGTGTTCTGATCCTGCTGACATTCTGTCCCAGATTTCAGGGCTTTCTGTTCGTCCAGCCGTCCACCTGTCCTTCCTTTCTTTCTTTCTTTCTTTCTTTCTTTCTTTCTTTCTTTCTTTCTTTCTTTCTTTCTTTCTTTCTTATCTTTTCCTTCCTTCCTTCCTTCCTTCCTTCCTTCCCATTTCCCTGTTTTTCAAAATAAATATTCTTCCCATGGACCAAGGTGAAGATCCTTCTGCTCACAGATGTCTCCCAATAACAGGGAACCAAAAGACACACACACACCTGTGTCCATAACTCTGCAGGCCACAAGCAGGATAGATGTATAAAGAATCCCACGTAATGCTCATTTACCTTCCATCTCTTCTGTCCTCTAAGACCAAAACACACAGAGAGAAGACAACTTCTGGCATGCAGGAGCTCTGAGCTGGAGGCAGTCAATCCATGTCTCCACAGGCGGAGGCTCATGTGATTGACATCTACCCCCTTGCTTTTTGGGAAATGTCAAGTCCCTCCATGAGAGATAGGATGAATAATGATTGCTTTTCTCATTTTCATTACATCAAGCTATCTCAACGCATTGTGACAATTAAATGAAGAAATTTAAAGACCTGTAATATTCTTTGCCTCCTGCTAAGAATGCGATCACTGGAAGGACAGATCCTGAAGCGGAGGCTCCAATCCTTTGGCCCTCTCACAAGAAGAGAAGACTCCTTGGAAAAGACCCTGATGTTAGGAAAGTGTGACGGCAAGAGGAGAAGGGGAACGACAGAGGACGAGATGGTTGGACAGTGTCTGTGAAGCAACCAACATGAAATTGACACAACTCCGGGAGGCAGTGGAAGATAGGAGGGCCTGGCGTGCTCTAGTCTATGAGGTCACGAAAAGTCGGACATGACTTAACACGACTAAATAACAGCAAGAATGTGATGCTGGCTGGTTAGCTCAGTGGTTTAGGTCTCTGCCTACAGAGCCAGAGGTTGGGACTTGAGTTCCCCACTGTGCATCCCGTAAGAAATGGTAAAACCACTTCTGAGTACAGTGGTGCCTCATTTAACGGGTGCCCCGTTTAATGACGAATCCACATAGCAATGAAGATTTTGTGATCGCTTTTGTGATCGCATTGCGATGGTCCCTATGGGAAAAATCGCTTTGCGACGATCGCTTCCCCCCGATCATCGCAAACAGCCCATTTTCACACAGCTGATTGGCGGGCCTTTGCGAAGATTGAGCGGCCCCGCTGATCAGCTGTGCGAAACGGGGCGTTTGCAATGATGGGGGGGAAGTGATAGTCACAAATGGCTCATTTTCGCACAGCTGATCGGCAGGCCTTTTGTTTGCAATGATGGGGGGGAAGTGATCGTCACAAATGGCTCATTTTCACACAGCTGATCAGCAGGCCTTTGCGAATATTGCGTGGCTCCACCGATCAGCTGTGCGAAAGTGGGGCGTTTGCGATGATCACTTCCCCCCAATCATCGCAAATGCCCCCTTTTCTAATAGCTGATCGGCAGTTCCAAAATGGCTGCCGGTTAAAGAAAGTGGCCACCCGCAGTGTTTTCGCGCCCTTTCCTCGCTACTGGGCAGAGAAAATGGCGGCCGCATGGAGGATTTCCACATAACGGTGAGTTTTTTGCCATAGGAGCGCATTAAACAGCCTGGGTGGCCTTGAGCAAACTGCACCACCCCAGGGTGACCCCAGAAGAAGGGAAGGGGAAACCACGACTGAGTAGCGCCACCACTGTATTCTCTACCCAGAAAACTCTGAGAAGCGTTGCCATAAGTCAGAATTGACTTAACAACATGTATTTATTAGAGCTGGCCAGATAGCTCAGTGGTTTAGGTATCTGATGGTAGAGCTGGAAGCTGAGGGTTCGATTCCCCCACTGTTCTTCGGAGGAGGAGCCAGCCTGGGTGGCCTTGAGCAAACTGCACCACCCCAGGGTGACCCCAGAAGAAGGGAAGGGGAAACCACGACTGAGTAGACATGGTCTAGAGGGGCGGGCTATAAATAAATAGATAGATAGATAGATAGATAGATAGATAGATAGATAGATAGATAGATAGATAGATAGATAGATAGATAGATAGATAGATAGATAGATAGATAGATAGATAGATAGATAGATTTTACCTGGAATGCCCTGAAAAGGGGAAAAGGGTTGCCATGAGTCTTTTTTCTGGACGACAGACACAATTTACAGAATGTGAGAACTGCCAGATTTGATAGGGGAAATTGTTGGTCCATGCAAAAGGCCAGGTTGGGGCAGCTGGCTGCTTGGTTGGGGGGGTCACCAGAGAAAGAATCTGTGGTGGAAGGCCTGGAGAGCCACGGCTGCAAGTCAGCATCCGTACGATTCATCGCTTCTTAATACACGCAAGAGGGTCACTCCATCCCTTTCCCGGGAAAAACGAATTAGCTTTTCGTAGAAAAGTTTGCTGCAGCCTCTGCTGCTTTGTTCGTCTCTTCTGCCCACGAGAGAGCCAGCCCCCGACCCTGCCTGTGCCGCACAATTCCTATCTCCATCCTGTATGATGATAAACCATTAATATATCTATCTCGTTCATTTTCCCTCTGAGGGGAACGTCAACCCTTTGCTCCAGACTCCACAGACTTCACAATGGCCGGTCTGTGGGCTTTTGTGAACCACCTCAATGGCCCTGGAGCAGGAGATAAAGCACACCGCGAGCGGCCGGAGAAGGCACATCTTGGCAGGCTGCTCTATGCCCATAAAATCAGCAGCGCCTTGGCTCGGCTTCCAGATTGCGTCCAGAGCGGGCTGCCCTTTTCTGGCCAACCACCGTGTCGGTCTCCAAGGCCTCGTGGAAAGAACTGCACTCCTACAATGACACGGACTATTACTCCGGCACGGATACACTTGCGAAATCAGGATAAGTGCCTTCCAGCAAGTTTCAAACAAGCACTAAAAACAAAGTGTGCTGCTTCTATAGCGCACTAAATAGCGCTATTTCCCATAGCGCTTCAAACTCTCTTACCATTTAGTTACGCAGGCTACACATTTTCCCCTCCACAAACCAGGTACTCAGTTTAACCACCTTGTTCATTGGCTTCTCACCGATTCACAAAGTTCCACCTGGATTTTGGGGCATGCCCCAGTCCAATGGGGGATGGGGGTGGGGGTGCAGCATGCAATCTGCAGGTCCAATGGGGGATGGGGTGGGGGTGCAGCATGCAATCTGCAGCCAACTACCTGAGTCTGTCAGGACAGAACTCATGTCATGAGCAGAGTCCTGACTGCAGTACTGCACTTTAACCGTTGTGCCACACTCTTTGTGCAAAACGGTCGCATGAGCACATCCAGGAAGGGATGGCAGAGAATTTTCTGCAATTCAATTAGGAACAAATGCACCTTCTTTCCAGCTCTTAAGCTTGGGGACAAGCAGAAACATACCTTGTCTCGAGAATTCGCTCCTTTGTGAGGTCTGTGAGCGATTTTGCAGAAAGAAAGCACGCACCCTTTAAAATGCAAATGATTCAGAGGGCACATAATTGGAAAGAAACACATGCTTTCATCAAGAGAGAGCGTGGGTAAATTAAGTACGATGCATAAACATCTATGTGCACATTATGTAAAATGCATAAATGCACACAGAGGGGAAAGGTGCAAAAAAAGGGCAGAGGCTTCTGTATAAGAAGCCAAAAAGGCACAGAACCTCATGGAAAGCAAGGTTGGGAAGAAAATGGAGTGGGAGACAGGGGGTGTCTGCAGAAACGTAAAGACATTAAGGCCCAGAGATCTTCTTACAGCCGGAGAGCACACAGACCAGGTCCCCCACAAATTGCTCTACATGCCCCCATCCCAGACCTTGGCAAGTAGAATTTACTTTTTATCCCACATGGAACCACACTGGCTGGGTCCTGATGTTTTCAAGGGACCGTGACATGGAGGAAATGGATCCGGAGCTAGTTTGGGGTTTTGTATGTCGAGTTCAGGGGACGTGGTGGCGCTGTTGGGTAAACCGCAGAAGCCTGTGCTGCAGGGTCAGAAGACCAAGCAGTCGTAAGATCGAATCCACGCAACGGAGTGAGCGCCCGTCGGTTGTCCCAGCTCCCGCCAACCTAGCGGTTTGAAAGCATGTAAATGCAAGTAGATAAATAGGGACCACCTCGGTGGGAAGGTAACGGCGTTCCGTGTCTAAGTCGCACTGGCCATGTGACCACGGAAGATTGTCTTCGGATAAAAACGCTGGCTCTATGGCTTGGAAACGGGGATGAACACCGCCCCCTAGAGTCGGACACGACTGGACAAAAAATTGTCAAGGGGAACCTTTACCTTTACCTTTTTTTACGTTGAGTTCACCTCACGTGTTTTCCGTTCCAGTGTGTTCAGTGATGGTGGCAAGAAGCATCAAGGGCTGGATTTGAACTCCAGCACCAAGAAAGGGTAGTTGAGCTGCCCCTTCTTTCGACTGGCTGCCCAAAGGAAAGCCTCTCCTCGCTGCCTTCTGCATCTGGGAGGTTGGGGGCGGAGGGAGGAGGTTGTGTGGATAAGGAACTTAGGTCAGGTGGCCTGGGATTGGAGGCACCTGCAATGTAATCATTGCCTGCAAGACCCCGAGTCTTCCTTCGCCTCACCTGTGTGGGCATGCACCCATACGGGCACAAACCTGCACACCTGCCTGGACACAACCTCCTGAACGTCCACCTTCCACTTGCCTCCTGCTTCCACTGCCTCCTGGAACGACTTTCTGTCTGGCCACCTGCGTTGTCTCCCCGTTTTCCACCCTATCAGCCTCCAGTTTGCATTCCCATTGGGGGGGGGGAGGAGATTAAAAGCGAGGTACAGTAGGACCCTCATATTCACAAGACTGATACCTGCAATTTCACTTACCCACCATCTAAGAATATTAAAAATATTAAAAGAAGGAAATAGAAATACTTATTTTTGCTATGTATTTACCAGAACTGGCCACTAGAGAGCACCTGAGACCATGCTATTTATTCTTGTTGTTGAAGAACACATAACATGGGCTCTGGCTCCCTCTAGTAGCCAATTCTGGTAACACATGGTGAAAATACATTTTTCCGGGATGTTCTTCTTTTGCCATTATATGTATACCATTTGCTATTATCCACGGTTTTCAGCATCCACAGGGGGTCGGAACGAATGCCCTGTGGATACAGGGGTCCTACTGTAAAACAATTCATTTTCCTTCTCTGTTGAACGCGGCACTCATTTTAGCAGACACCTCAAGACACAGTTTATACTGATACAGGCATTCACACATGCAAACGATTTCAAATTAAACTGGGTTCAATATTGAGTAGAAGAAACACATGCATTTCTTCCATCTCGGGCTATTTAAAAGCACACAAACAACAAATCACTTTCCAGGTTTAAAAAAATGCATGCTGGGTTGTGCATCACGTAAATGGATATTTCAAAATCAATTTAAGTCCTACTTAACCTGATTCAAAAGTAGGAGTGGTATGTAAGTGTAACTGGCTCTAAAATGACCTTTTGCCTATAATCATCGGCAGTCTTCCTCGGGAGCATTAAGGACTCAATTTCACATCCCAAGATGCTCACTTTGTTGCCTCTGTCCAGGATGCAACGATGTTCGAGAGTCACACACTCAGTCGTACAGAAACGACCTGGAATAAAGCAATCGGTCCCTACACACTTTGTTAAGTCCAATAAAGGAGCTGATAAATCAGAAGAACATGGCCAGCAATCTCTTGATTCAAATAAATTCATATGGAATGATAACAGTGGTGATTTTTGACCTTGCTGCTTCCAGGACTGAAACCCCCCCCCTCTCTCTCTCTCTCTCACACACACACAAGCCCCCTGGAAATTACTTTCTCAGCAGGCATCTGACCTTTCCCACCACAAGGAAACATCAGCAACAATATATTTAACCTGCTTTATCTAGGTCAGTCCGTTGGGCATGCATACATCTGCCACATGGACGCAGGAACCCACACGTACGCACACTCTCTCACACACACACACAAACAGGCTTACGTTTCTATACGTCTACTGAAGGACCCCCAGAAATGCCACCTGTTTCAACAGGAATCCCAAGGTACCATTCAAAATGAGGAAAAACATCTTTCATGCACCTCAAACGTTGTGTCTTTTTTTGGGGGGGGGGGAGGAGAAGCTATCTCTACAGATTCATTGAAAATTTTAATTATGCATTTTCCTTTTTTCTGGACCGAGCAACGGCTTGCTCCCTGATATTTATTATTTATTTAAAATATTTCTATCCTGCCTTTCTCCCCAAAAGGACCGAAGGGGGCTTAGGATTTGGTTACAAACTAAAAACGGTAAGTATGCATATATGAAGAAATCATTAAACAAGTATTGTATCAAAACAGTCACTAAGATCAATATTAAAAAGCATTTAAAAGCAACAGAGCACAGCCACCCATTCAGGAAAAAATCCTTCTCGGGCTGCCAGCCACCGAGGGAAAGCCTGCCTGAAGAGGAAGGTCTGTTTGCCTGCTTGGGGAAGGACAGCCAAGATGGGGTCAGTTTGGCCTCCAGTGGGAGGGAGACAGCATGCTGTGTATTATTTCTGCAAATGCACGCTACACGACAATTTTCTGCCAGGCGGGTTCTTCTGATTTGTCACTCTGCAGATGAGTGTGTTCTCCATTCAGTTGAAGGAATGCATTTGTAGGAGCATAGTTTCCAAATCCCGCAAGGTGCTGGTCCCCCTCTATTCGGCACAAGTTAAGCTTCATTGTGAGTCCTTGGTCCAGTTCTGGACACCACACTTCAAGAAGGACGCTGACAGATTGGAACAAGTTCAGAGGAGGGCGACCAGGATGATCAGGGGGCTGGAAACCAAGCCTTAGGAGGAAAGGCTGAAAGAAGTGGGTATGTTTAGCCTTGAGAAAAGAAGACGGAGGGGAGATAATATGATAGCATTTTTCAAATACCTGAAGGGCTGTCATATAGAGAAGAGGCAGGATCTGTTCTTGTTCATCCATCCATCCATCCATCCAACCATCCATCCATTCATTTCTTACATTTGTATACGGCTCCATTCATGCAAAAAGCACTTTTCTGATCGGTTTAACAAGAAGTCAAAACCAAGATCAAAGACCACCAAATACTTAAAAACACTCACAGTATAAAAAACCCTGATGGCACCAAACCCATTTACAGAAGCAGCAGGACAGATGAACCAAATATCAACCTGGGTCAGTAGGAAAGGCCTCCCTAAAAAGAAAAGGAGCTCCCCCCCCCCCGAATGACAAAATGGAGGGAGCCAGGCGTAGCTCCTCTGGGAACTGATTCTGTAGAGTTGGGGCCACTGTGGAGAAGGCCCCGCTGCTGGTGGAAGGCTTTTGGGCCTCCCTCAGGGTGGCCACTTGGAGAAGCTGGGTCTGGGAGGATCTGGTGGGTCAGGAAGATGACGAGCAGGGGCAGATGACATGGGAGTCAGAAGGTCCTACAAGTAACGTGATCCCCAACCACACAGTGCTTGACATGGAAGAGTTAAAACCTTGAACCTGATGTGGGACACACAAAGATGAGCCACAACTGGAGTGATATGCTCAGATTTGCTCACACCAGTCACCAGTCTGGACCCATTGCAGTTTCTGGGTCAGGTTCACGGGGTGCCCCACGTAGACAGCATTGCAAGGATCGATCCAGGAGATGACCGGTGCCTTCCACCCATATCCCGAGGGAACCCTCATCAAGGGAGAGGCGGAGTGGGTCGCCAAACCTCAGCTGGTTAAAGGCTGATCTGGACATGGCTGAAATCTGGGAAGCCTAAGGAAGAGCCAGGTCCAGAAGAATGCCAAGATCACACACTTGGCCTCTAAATGGGAGGGCAAACCCATCCAGTCTAGGGGTTAACCAACCTGAGGGCCGCCCCCCCCAAGGAAAAAAATCTCAGTCCATTCCAATAGCAAAGCTGGGCAGCACACGGACCTCTAGACAGCAGCCACCATGGAGGATGTTCTTGTGCAACAATGTGTTCACAAATATGGTACAAAAAAGTCCCAAAAGGCTGAGATCCTATTGCACAGCTCTGCCTGCAGAGGCAAACGGTGCAACCTGATGCGGCTTCTCCAAAGCTCTGCTTGGATTTTGGGGCATGCGCCAGTCCTATGGGGCGTGGTGCATGCGCCAGATCCGGGGTGGACTCACTGATGGCCAGTGGAAAAGATGCTGTGAGTTACGCAATTTGCCTTCGAGAGTTGCCCATGACGCAACAGGAATTTCGGCGAAAATGTGAAAAATGCACAAAAACGCTCACAGGCTTGCTGAGCATGGATAATTTAAAAAAAAAATTGAACTGTGAGGATGAAGTACATGAACAGTTCTATCTCTAGGCTAGAGGAGAAAAAAGCATTGGCATTAACGAAGACTCCCCCTTAAAATTTCTACCCAGCCTATTCTTGCCTACGGTGCTTTCCCTTAAGGCTCAATGGGATAAGATCAATCATCTTTTTAGGCTTCTCACAGTGGCCAACAGGGATGGGAAGAATAGGGACTAAATCATTGTTTGCACAAACAGCATGCACAGACCTGCTGGATGATGGACCAAAAAGATACAACCAACCCATCAGAGGTCTTTGACTCTTAGAAGCCTTGGCAGCAAAACAGAGACCACCCACGTTTTGAGCAGATCCATGCAATTTGCTCCATTTCCTCCATCTGTGCAAAAATTACCCTTGCAAATGTGAGAATGCTCATAAAAAATAGCAGACAAAAAAAAAAACAGGATAAAAAAATACAGGATGAGCTGGAAAAGGTGGGAGCAACAAACAGAAATTGGGTCCTCCCCCTTTTTTTGACTATCTTTCTCATAATCCCCAGCCAGCAATGTCCATGGGGATTCTGAGCGTTGTAGTCCCAAAGAGACCAACGCCAGCCAGGGATTCTGGAACGGCAGTGCTTAAAAATAATGTTCAAAGCTCTAGTGACCCCTCCCCCCATGGCTGAGAGATGGAGACCGTTTTCAGCCGTCACGGAAAGTGGAATAAGAGACTAAAACCCCTTCTTTTGTACGACCACGCAAAAACGAAGCGCAGGGAAGGAGCGGACCAGCATTTTGACCGCCTGTCCTTTATAATGAAAGCTAACAGAGCAATTTGCTCTTCATTTAGATAATGCCCGAGTGAGGGACAGCCACTTACATCTAATTTCCAGCAAATTAGAACTGTCCAGGTTTTGTAAATTTTACCTACCGTTGAATCGTTGTAATGCGGCACGCAAGCACAAGGTTACGAAGATATCGCAGCCATTTGTAAGCTCATCATCGCAGCGGACTGACAGTCCGGTCCCTCGTTCCTGCCTGCTCTTGTTTGCACTTCTGCCAACAACTTCTTTGAGGGGATTTGAAAAGAGACCCTTTTTTTCTCTCTCTCCCCGGCACAAGAGATGCGCTGAAGCGCTAAAGTCTCTACAGACAGGATGGCAGGGGTGCAAAGGGTGGTCCCAGTCCTGCCAGCCCCCACATTCATGAGGACAGTGGGCAAAAATGGAGGTGGGGAAGGAAAAAAAAATGCACTGCGTCTCTGAAGGGTGAAACATTCCCTTTCAGCCTTTGGGTGTCGCGCCCAAAAGGCCTCAAAACTCACATGGTTTGGTGTGCTGTGTTTTCAAGCCAGAAGTGCCACAATGCCAGGGCTCACTGCGTTGACTAACGGCCCAACTCCAGCACCCCACAACAACTATGTGAGATAGCTCAGGCTGTGAGAGAATAAGTGACTTGAAATCACCCAGTGTCCTTCAGGCCATCCTCCTCAGTCTTAATCCAGGGTGTTACACCATGCTGGGTATCAGGAATGCGCTCAAAACATACACTAGGAAGTGCTTTTAAAGCATGTGTCATGTCCTACTGATGGGGAGGAATGAGCCTTTCTTGTCTCAGCCCTGGTGATCCGGGAACCACGTTCCATGGCCTGGAGACCTTCTGTTTTGGAAGAGCTGAGCTCCTGCAGCCCATGGCCGAAGAGCTCTCTGTGCAGAGACGAAGCTGGGTTGCAACCTTGATTCCAGCCTGTCCCCCTGCAAGGGTTCTAAGATCCTTGGGGCCGGGATTCCCAGGTCAGCGCTGTGCCCCAAGATATGGTCTCGGAATGGGGGCAAAGAGGGGCGAGGCTTCAAGGTCAATGGCCTTGTGGGGGTGGGTGGGGGTGGTGATGGAGGAGAAGGACGGAGCCCAGAAAAGGTGTCCTTGGGCCTGGTGCATTCAAAACGCCAGGAGACACAACATCTTCATGGCGCTCTCCAAGGTGCTGAGTTCCTCAGCCCGCCTTCCTCCTTGGCACAGGAGGCAGCCCTGGCCTTCTCCTCACGGCGTGCTCTGATTCCTGTGACCCTTGATTCCACCCAAAGCCCATTCTACCCCTTTCTCAGCAGGAAGAGGACCCCGAGCCGGCTTCGGACATCCTGCCTGGACTGAAACTGAAATTTAGGAGCAGAGAACCATTGGAGAGAGGAGGGACATCTTATTTAGCAGCAAACTGGTTTCCCTGTTTCTGAGTTGCCCTCCTATATTCAGATTGCAAGTCATCTTAATGCTCCCTCCATTAAAGCCTTTTCTTTTTCTTTGCCTTATAATGGCCAGCTTTTTATAATTTTATTTTGAATCGACCCAAAAGCACTCCTTTCCTCTTTCAAAATTCCTTCGCTCTTGCTTCTGCAGTGGCCTCATTCATTTTTCTCGAGCCTTCTTCTTTTCCCCCTCTTTCTCCCCCTAACTCTCAAATTGAATTTCAAGGTTACGGCGGAAAGATATACATTTGTTCCCCCTCCATTCTGACTTCCTTTTGAATTCTGTCACACCTTATTGTGTTAATGCACAGCTTCCGAAGCCTGCACTTGCTTTTTCAAGGTTGTTGTCGCCAAGAAAGCGGGGCTGCGTGCAACCTGGGTCGGCGCCGCCTGGCTCTCCCTCCCTCGCCAACACGCTCCAAAAATTTGGAACAAAGACCTGATCCCCACTTCGAACCATCATTGGGGCCGGGACCCACTTTGGTGCTCTGGAAAAGAGCCCCCCCCCCCCGTGTGGGTCAGGTGGAAACTGCCTTCCATTCAGGCATTCTTGGAGATGAAAGCCTCCCCGGGCGGTGACAGGTCTGCCTACCTGGCATTGCACCTGATTATCTTTGCTTTGGGCCTCCAGAAAAGGTTCCCGTTAAAGGACAGACCCCCAAACTCTCAGTTTCTGGAAGGCATTTCACAGCCTCAGAAACATGCCTTTGTTAAAGGGAGATCAGGAGGCTCTTCTGGAGGTCTCCGAGGCTTCACAAAAGGCAGGAGCTACTTGCTGTTGTCTAAAGTCAACTTTTTTGTATTTCCAAGAGCAGCCATTTAATATTCCTTGTTCCAACAAGTCCATCTCCATATTCCTAGAGTACATGTTGGCTCCAGCCTCCCTCGTTCTCCAACTCCCCCCTTGCAACTCCTGTGAAACATTGGTTTAATCTCCCCCCTCAACACACACACACCCTTTCACTTTCATGCATCCCACGTGCAGATGCAAATCCTCACCTCTTTCCTCCTCATGGGCAAGTGGAAGAGATCAACCCCTTCCCCCCGTCCCCTGCAAGAGCCAGCTGAGGTTCCCTTGTGCTCTGAGATTGTTGGAGAGCAAGAAGAAATACAAAACAGCAGGCTTTGGTGTGTTTTTTTAAACTCCAAATCCCACAGTTCTTCACACTTGGAATTCCACCTAATAGACCCACACCTGTTGTTGTTGTTTAGTCGTTAAGTCGTGTCCGACTCTTTGTCCCTCTTCATCCACCGATAATGACTGGCTGCTTCAGTGGGGCTTTTAAATGGATGATTGTGCCTTGCTGCTTTGAATGTGTTTTGGTGTTGTGTACGCGTTTTATAGTGTGGGGTTTCTTTGATCCTTTTAAAAGTATTTGTATGCTCACTTCTGTTAGCTTTTGATGCCGTCTTTTAACGACGTAGACCACCTTCATTGTCGTTTAATCATTTAGTCATGCTGAGTCTTCCTGACCCCATGGACCAGAGAGCACGATAGACCACCTTCATTGTCGTTTAGTCATTTAGTGATGTTGATTCTTCGTGACCCCCCATGAACCAGAGCACGCCAGGCCCTCCTGTCTTCCACTGCCTCCTGGAGTTGGGTCCAATTCATGTTGGTCGCTCATATTGCTCTTCCCCAGAAAAGCGCCCAGCTCCCGCCTCTATGCTGACAGCTCCAAATGGTTCAGCCCTGACATGGACGAATCCTTTGCAAAACAACAGAATAAACGTCTAAGAAGCAAGAAAGGAACTGCTAGATCTCCCCAGAGTAGTCCAAAGCTCAGAAGATCATGGTGGCTCCTTTTTACCCATTTGGGTGGCGTGGGTGTAACCCCGATGGGCTATTTGAGTTGGCCCAATGGATAATACACGAGTCCAGCCAAGAAAGGAGGGGAACTGGAGAGGGCAGGAGCTGCTATTCTCCAGGAAGGTGGTGCAGGTTCTGACCACGTTCTGCTGGAGGGGTGCAGGAAGGCAGAATCCATGTGGTGGTATTCTGCATTTTTTTCCTGCATTTGTGTGTTATTGTAGAGCCATAAGGACCACACACAACTCAGGTGTTAAGAGAAGACCCAGACTTTTCTCTCGGTTCCACCACCTCCCCAGGTGCATTTGGTGGGACCACAGGAGAGGGCCTTCTCGGTGGCGGCTCCCAGGCTTTGGAACTCCTTCCCATTGAAGGCCAGGCTGGCCCCGTCTTTGATGTCTTTCTGCAAGCAGGCAAAGACCTTCTTCCTCAGGCAAGCTTTCCCTCAGTGGCCAGCTACCTTTTTTGTTTTATTTTCTCAATGGTCCAATAAAGGTATCGCTTGTTTGTGCATCTGTATTGTGTGTGATTTTTAGATGCACTGTTATGCATGACTGCTTTGACTGGGTCTTTTGTGCCTCATTTCTCAGAGTGGTATGTCCTTGTTCCTTTTCAATATTTGCATACCTATTGTTCTTAGCTTTCAAAATTGCCTTCACTGATAGGCAGGCGTAAAGAAAACCCAGTCCGGCTCCCAGAAAGACTGTAAGGTGAAGAAACCTATCCATTTTGAAGGAAATCAAAACATTGCCTTCACTGATAGGCAGGTGTAAAGAAAACCCAGTCCGGCTCCCAGAAGGGACTGTAAGGTGAAGAAACCTA
This sequence comes from Pogona vitticeps, assembly GCF_900067755.1. NCBI lineage: Eukaryota > Metazoa > Chordata > Lepidosauria > Squamata > Agamidae > Pogona > Pogona vitticeps. The sequence continues at coordinate 169,679 of NW_018151768.1, forward strand.
TCAATTCCGAAGGAAATCAAGAATGAATGCTCACTCGAAGGACAGATCCTGAAGCTGAAGCTCCAGTACTTTGACCATCTCATGAGAAGAGAAGACTTCCTGGAAAAGACCCTGATGTTGGGAAAGTGTGAGGGCAAGAGAAGAAGGGGACGACCGAGGATGAGATGGCTGGACAGTGTCCGCCAAGCAACCAACATGAATTTGACCCAACTCTGGGAGGCAGTGGAAGATAGGAGGGCCTGGCGTGCTCTGGTCCATGGGCTCACGAAGAGTCGGACATGACTTAATGACTAAACAACAACAAGTAAGGTACACTTTCCCCTCCCCTTCCAATTTGGGCTGATGGCACATCTGCCTGATAGAATAATATAGTTACACTTTTATACTGTACCTCTTTTCTCTCCATTTCTCTGGCAACGCCTAGAATCACTGCATAACCAGTGCTGTATTCTTGTCTGATCAATTCCCTGGTCTTTTGCTGCCTCTTAACATAGTCAATAACAGTCCTCGCGCACGCACACGCGCACACACACACACACACACACACCAGTTAAATCTACAAGTCATAATATCCACGTTGTATACCATGAGTGTATGTCATAATAACACCAGCAGGAAGAGAGATTATAGATAATCTCATATCATATATTGGCAAACACTGTCTCCGGCTCCCATAATACCTTTGCACATAACTCTGGAACTAAGCACCTACACGATTAAACTTCCTTTCATTATGGATGTAACAGAACGGCTACAATCTCAGTCTAGTTTCAGGCCAAGATGGAAGGTCCGCTGCCGTTTCACCACTCAGGTCAAAACTGCAGACTGGGTGTTTCGGTCCACTTCATCAGTGGTCAGGACGGTGCCGTTCCTGCCCCGACTCATTCACGTTGCAGTCACTTTTCAGCTGTGATCTTGTGTTGTTACCTCCAGCCCAGGTTGCTCAGTTGCAGTTCAGAAAGGGCTTGATCCTGGCAGAATCAGGGAGCAGACAAGCCCAAGCCCTACTGGGTAGCAAACCAAGGTCCAACGGTCCCGGGTCCAACTGGTCCTCTTCAAACAGCAAGCAGGCAAGATGTGAAGTGAAATTCAAGATGTGAAGTCCGACAGTGTCTGAAGTCATAGGCAGCAGAGTGAATGCACCCAGAGTCGGGATACACAGCCTGGTAGAACAGCTGGCAGGGTTCGGGGCTCAAGAATTATGTTGTCCTCAACAGGCAAGCCACCGGTCAAACGGAAGACTTATGTAGATGCTGCCACCAGTGAATCTACTCAAGGTTCACATGTAAGCTGCTCAGCCTTGAAGCTGCTGGTGAGCATCCCAAAGAGCATGCTTGCTCCAAGGAAGCAAGACTCCTGAGTAGAGATGGGCATGGACTCGCTCAGCCTTGAAGCTGCTGGTGAGCATCTCAAAGACTCCTGAGTAGAGATGGGCATGGACTGAGAAAATGGCAGATGGTTTGTGGTTTGCTACTATTCAGAAACATGTACTTTCACAAGCATTCTGATGAAATGAACGGTTTTGTGGTATGTACAATTCGGGACTTCCAGAAGGAGCAGAATGGCCCTCCTGTGAGTTAGAGATGCCAGACTTGGATGGGGTGGGGAGGAGGGTCAGCCCAAGAGTTGGTCCAAGTTTGGCAGAGATTGGATTTGGGACATCCAATTATAGCCGACGTACAAATCACCAACATGATTATAATAGTGTGGTGTTCTGTTTTGTTCTGGGTAAGCCCATTTCCCCGAAGTGCCCTGAAATGGACCACTTTTGCTTCATGGTTCATTTTGTACCCATCTCTACTCATGAGGAATCAAGCACTCTTTCTAAGGCTCTCAAGCCAAGCCCCCACTTAGGATGGCACCATTCCAAAATGGCCCCATATTGTTGCACAATATCGTGCCTGCGTGGCCAGAAGGAAAAAGGGTGCCAAGCAATGGGCAGCCTGAATGTTGACAACACCTAGAGCAGCCGTCAAAGACTGACTCCTATCTATCTATCTATCTATCTATCTATCTATCTATCTATCTATCTATCTATCTATCTATCTATCTATCTATCTATCTATCTATCTATCTATCTATCTATCTTACCTACCTACCTACCTACCTACCTACCTACCTACCTACCTACCTACCTACCTACCTACCTATGTTCCTTCCTTCCTCTTAAAGCTTGGGAGGGAGGGGTTTGACACACTCCTAGCAGGAGCTCATTCAACAGGGATGGGGCTACGACCGAGAAGGCACGATTTCTTGCAACCGTCTTCTTTGCATCTGTCAGCGTGGCGAGCCGAAGAAGCAAAGGCCTGTGAGGAACGGGTGGTACAGGAGGATGTTCTGAGAGAAAGGCAAAGAGCCAGGCTCTTATGAACAAGGAGGGAGCCCCAAACCGGCTCCATGCCTCTTTGCTCTAGGGTCCAGAAGGGCAGACTCCGGGATTCAAACTCCTCCTCACTGGAGGAGTTTTTCAGCACGAGCATGACACTCTGGACTACTGCAATATATTTTACTTGGGGCAACCCTTGAAAATACCCTGACGCGATCCGTGGGTTCAAATGCTGTTGCCTGCACACTGACAGAAGAAAATTATTCTGCTCACCCCGTAATAGTAATCTGACACAACTCTTACTGATTTCCAGTGCCTATCTCAGTTCAGAGGAAGGCGTTGGCTTTCATCTTTCAAACGCTGGAGAGACTGCGACCAGCATATCTTCAGAACCTCCTTCTTTTATGAAGTTCCTTTATTCTCTATTTATTTAGTGGATTTTAAAACCACCTTTTAGGAGAAATTACCCTCCCACGGCAGTTTACAACGCAGCAAAATGATACAATAAGACTAAACAAAACGGGCAATTACGTGAAAATATTAAAACGGCAGAGGCACAAAGAGAAATCAGATAAAATAGTGGCAGCCGATAAAACAGTCACAACATCATAAATTCTTCCAAAGATGATCGGTATAAAGAGGTCTTTAGGGCCCACCCCATGGCTAATAAAGAGCAAACAAGGCGCATAAATTAATTAAGATCTCTGGCTTACTGGGGCTCATACACCGGTGAATCTGTTCATCTTACATTTAAACCCTGCAAGTAAGCTTCCATGCCTGTTGAGGAAGTGAGCCTTGATGTGTGGGGTTAAAAAGGGGGGCAGGCATCTTGGGGGACAGAGGTAAGGCCATTCACACATCCTCATCCCATATGGACCTTTCTTCTGCTCACCACGAAACTCTGGACCGACACTGCTTTGTGCAATCCACCGAAGGTGCAAGGGTCTTTCTGACATCCAAGTTGACGCAGGGTCTTAGCGGCACCCCCTCCCATCCATTTCAGGTCAAATGGACTTCCTGTAGGGCTGACAGGTTCATCACAGCACCTGATCTATGCATTGCAGCCCACTCCCTCAAAAGAATGGAGCACAACCTGGACATTTAAGGCATATACACAATGCACCTGGTTAAGGTGGGAGGGCGATCAATCAGCTACAGCAATCAATTGTGAGACACGGTTTCACCTTAAACAGACTAACATGGTGTCCTTGTCGGAGAAGGTGAGGCCAACAGAAGAAGCGTCTACTGTTTGTTGGCCCACCAGAGTCATCTTTCTATAGCACTGGCTCCCAACCTTGGGCCCCCAAACCTTCTTGGGCTGCAACTCCCAGAAGTCTTCACCCCTAGCTGTGCCAGTTGGGATTTCTAGGACTTTAGAGTCCAAGGATATCTAGGGACCCAAGGTTGGGAACCACTGCTCTACAGAATGGTGCATTGTATGCCCTCAGGGAGATGGGAACCCCTCCCAAAGTCCTTCCAGGGTGTCAGCTCAGGGTTGTTAATGGATCTGCCCCAGTTACTGGAATGTTAGGTTCACAGATTGATGCGGCTGGAGTCAAAGGTGTCCCACCTCCCAAACTCATCCCAAATTCCATCCCTTCCCACCATCAATGACACCCAGAGTCCCATTTTTCACCCCTGAGATGGGATCTCGCAGGGCACTTGAGAAAAGGCAACAAACCCAAGTATGTCGTGGTGCCTGGACTGGTATCTTCCAGGTGGGAATCCAAGGAACTGGAGCAACTATTATTTGACAGGAGAAGAAGTCCCAGACCTCCATAAAATGAAACAAAGCTCCAAGGCCAGAAAACATCCACCCAAGAGATCTTAAGGAACTCAAGACATTTTCCAACCAAAATGCATATTCTAAGGATTGGCCTCTCCATCTGAGGATAGGGGGGTAGAGATATATTAATCCTCCCCTATGAGGATGACTCACTGCAAAACGATTCTGCTTGCCCTGGGAGAAGGCCAGGGGTTTGGCAAGGCAGCGAGATGGAGGATTTCTTAACCCAATTAGCCAAGGTTGGGTGAAACTTGTGAATAAGACCATAAGGCAAAGGGCACAAAAAGTAGTTGGCTACTGCCTTTGTTTGTTTGTTTGTTTAGGCATACTTTTTATGGATTGACTGGCTGGATAGTTCAGTGATTCAGGGGTTCGATTCCCCACTGTGCATCTCCAGAGAGAAGAGCCAGCCTGCGTGGCCTTGGGCAAGCTGCACTGTCCCAGGATGCCCCTAAAAGAAGGGAATGGGAAACCATCTCTGAGTATTCTCTATCCGGAATCCTCTGAAATAGGTCTCCATGAGTCAGAAGTGACTTGACAGCGCATGATTATTTGCTGGCTAGATAGCTTGGTGAGTTAAGATCCCTGGTTGCAGACCCAAAGGCTGGGGGTTCGGTTCCCCACTCTGCCTCCTGGAAGAACAGCCAGCCTGTGTAGCCTTGGGCAAACTTGCACAGCGTCAGGGTGCCCTTAGAAGAAGCAGCTGGTTGGATAGCTCAGTGGTTTACTGTAAGTCTTTGGCTAGAGAGCCAGAGGTTGGGAGTTCGATTCCCCGCTGGGCTTCCTGGGAGAAGAGCCAGCCTAGGTAGCCTTGGGCCAGCTGCACCGAGGTTCCAGAGTGGCCCCCAGCAGAATGGAAGAAGAAGCCACTCCTGAATATTATCTACATGGAAAACCCTGGAAAGAGTCTCCATAAGTCAGAACTGACTTGATAGCAAATGATTATTCTTTAAGGATTAGATACGTATATCAGCGTGGATGTTTGATGTTTGCATTTTCAAAGCACACGAGTTTCTTGTAGAAATATTTAGTGCAACCTGTAGATACCCTGACCGATCTAACCAATGACAACACTCTTTTCTCGCTCTTACCCAGAGACCAAGAATGTTGTGGGGCTTAAAACATATCCCACCAAGGGGTCTTAATGACTCAAAAGAGAGCGTCTAAACCAATGACAGTGAATAATGCATTGAATATCCTTTAACTCTCCATCAGAGAGGTAACATCCATGTTTAGCCACCGATCTGAGGGAGGATGCAGGAAATTACAGGCCATTTCGTTTCCGTCTGCTCTGGATAAATGGGTGGGAAGTTTTAATAAAGATAATAGCTATCAATCAAGTCTATGGGATTCTTCTCAAAGGTCTGGCTTCGGGAAGGACTCTGAACTCATTGCTCGGTGGGATAGAAGGAAGGATGTTGGTCCTCAGCTGATTCATCCTGATATAAAATTATTTTTTACCTATTTTTCTCTCAATAGGTATTGAAGGCTTTGTGTTACTATAAAGGCCTACAGGCCAGCCGATCGCCTAAAGGAGCCTATTCAAAAGATGCTTCCCCCTAAAAGCGATTCCTCTCCTGCCAGATAAGCACTTCTTATCACCAGCAACTCAAAGATGCTCTTTCTCCCCTCCTCCAGCTTGGAGCCAAGCAGGCCGGGAAGATAAAGGGAAAGGTCGAACTGACATTTCTGACACTGGAAGGCGCTGATGATAACTTTACTCGTTGCTCTAAAAAATATTGTACGCTTAAAGTTTTGCATTGTGTGCATGGGAGCAGGTAACCAAGCCCATTTCGGATGCTTGTAGGTTCTCAGCACTGTTCAGAAAACTGAAAAATGACCATCAGGACAACGCTATACCACAACTCGCTGTGCGCAAACTGTAAATGTCATCGTCATCGTTCTGCAGAATATTCTGTCTTTCTTTCGTAAATCCAAACCCTCTATTTTAAAAGACAGTCCTGGGTGCTTGTTGCTCCTCCTCAGCAGGTACCCTAAAAGAGCTGGTCCCTCTTTTAGAAGTGAACAAACTAGACATTTTTAAAATCATCCTCACCCCACCACCTTTTTCACCTTACTGGAAGCCTGGAGGCAAAGGCTGTTTTTTCCCATGTATGTCACAACGTGTCTGTCTTCTTAAATTTTATTTTTTTTCTTTTGTTTTGGGTTCGAGACGCGACTAACATGGCAGCCTCTTCCTCAAAAAGGGATGCTGCTTTTCTCAAAGAAATGTGTGATTTTCCTGAGAACCTTGTGTGTGTGTCTGTGTGTGTGTTTGTGTCTGTGTGTGTGTGAAATGTGCAGTCTTGGAAAAAAGTGTCCACCATGGCTGTCTTTCTGCAACAAGAGAAAGGAGTAGCAACTGGATTTGCCTCCTCTGCCACACTTTGCTGTGTGTTCACTTGGCTTCACACAAAAGGGAAGGTGGCTGTTTTGCAGAAAGACAGGTGTGTTACTTAAAATCTGCAAAACACACACACACACACATGCATGCATGCACGCACGGACACACACACACACACACACACACACACACACACACACACACACACGGGGATCAGAGAAGTCTTTGGGTGCTGCCTCACAATGCTTGTTGTTGTTTAGTTGTTAAGCCGTGTCCGACTCTTCGTGACCCTTCATGGACCAGGGCACGCCAGGCCCTCCTGTCCTCCATTGCCTCCCGGAGTTGGGTCAAATTCACGTTGGTCACTTCCCTGTCCATCCATCTCGTCCTCTGTCGTCTCCTTCTCTTCTTGCCTTCACACTTTCCCAACATCAAAGTCTTTTCCAAGGAGTCTTCTCTTCTCATGAGATGGCCAAAGTATTGGAGCTTCAGCTTCAGGATCTGTCCTTCCAGTGAGCACTCAGGGTTGATTTCCACAATGCCAGTCTTGGCTAAAATCTCCGTGGTGTCTTGTTTCACCTCCTCAAGGTGGGAAAAGGTTCAGAGGACTGGATTTCCGACTTGGCAGAGGCATAGGAGGCCTGGCCAATTCAGCGTGCGGGACTATAGGGGCCAGGAGCTGATGGATCAACCATCTTTACAGTACAAGCAGATTGCAGACACTGTGGGCAAAATCCTGTGGGTGTAACTTTGTGCCAGCCTCAACCTGGAAGAGACGCTGGGAGCATTTCGTGCAAAGCAAGGGCAACATTCTCATCCCTCTCCCCTTGGCTCCCCAGGGCTCTCCTTGGCCCCAGGGAAGCACGGGCCAGCCTCAAGAGATGGAAGGGGGTGGGCAGCCTTCAAGGGTTAAAATCCACTTCTGGATCACCGCCTGCAGGATTGGGGCAATTAGGAGCTCCTGATTCAGCCCAGGATGGAAGGACAGGAGGCAGGAGACACAGCTTTTAATATTACAATCCATCCTCCCCCAGACTCTATGATAATGGTTTAAATTTCAACAGTGTGCAAGGAATTTTTGGCAGAGCCATGTAGCCAATTCTCTCTCCTCTCTCCAACTCGTTCAGGTTTTACCGTCTCCATCAAACACAATGCTCCACCCCACTCTCATTATTATGTTTGTATTCTCACGTGCCATTAACTCACATACAAATTATGGAGAGATCTCAGGACAATTTAGATATGCATTAATACATGCACGGTGAGGGAGAATATTTATAGATGCACTAAATAGGGGGTATGACTTTGACCCAACTCTGGGAGGCAGTGGAAGAGAGGAGGGCCCGGCGCACTCTGGTCCATGGGGTTGTGAAGAATTGGGCACGACTGAACGACAACAGCAAGCAGGGGGTTGGACTCAGGGGCCTTATGGGCCCCTCCCAACTTCATGATCCTATGAGTCTATGATTTTCACCATTACCAGGAAATCATCTCACCTCCAAGGCTTAGCGGGGATTTGAACTCAGAACTCTCCTGAGTCCTAGCCTGACATTCTACCCACTGCACCATCCTTGGCTCTGTGTTGCCGAGTCAATTCTGACGCACGGCGACTCTTTTCAGGGTTTCCCAGGGAGAGAGTACCCAGAAGTGGTTTTCCATCCCCTTCTTGGGATTGCCCCGGGACCAATGGGCAGCTGGCTCTTCTCCCAGTGGGGAAATCAAACTCCCGACTCCTGCTTCCACCGCCCGGGACCCAACTTACTGAGCCATCCAGTCAAATCCGATACAAGTCATACTTTTGCTAAGCAGATGCATATTTTGACCTAGAAGCTCCGCGCGGTCCCATCGGACCGGGCTTTTGGGACTGATTACTTATCAGGTAAGCAGGAGAGTGTTCTTTTGAACAAGAGCGCTTCATTGAAAAAAAAAAAGAAAATCAAGATGGCCCTTTGGAGTAGCCGTAAGCTGCTAATTACCTCCTTTAATGAAACCAAACTATCTGGGGCTTTCTGGGGAAGAGAATATGGAGGACTCGTCTCCACTTCTGCATCGTCCCCGGAGACAGAAACTTATGAGATCAGCTCTCGCAATCAACCTGCATAATGTGGCTAAGACAGGATAAGCTGCTAATTAGCAATTTTCCAAAACAAAGCTGTTGGAGCTTGTATGAAAGGGCATGAATGGGGGATTAAGAGTCTGGAGCCGGGGAAAGAGAAGATTTGTTTGAGGGTCTGTTGGGCGCGGCTGGGGAGAAAATGCAGAAAGCGAAGGCAAATAAGCACGCCGATAAAATATACCCATTTGCCATAACACAGATTGATTTCTTTGTATTCCCTTTCCCAGAAAGGACCCTTTACCTAGCTCAGAGAGACAACCGTTCCAAGAGAAATTGACTAGGGTTGGCCGAAGGTCCTGGGCAGGTCACTGAAGTCTCCACCAACTGCTCTGCTCCCCAAAATCTCCAGGAAGGGAGACGGACGTCAGCCCAAGCAGCCCCAGAGGAGTGGAATGCTTGACTTTTGTGTCTGTGGGGTTTGTAAGATGCCTTAACACAGATTGATTTCTTTGTATTTCCTTTCCCAGAAAGGACTAGTTACCCTTTACCTAGCTCAGAGAGACAACCGTTCCAAGAGAAATTGACTAGGGTTGGCCGAAGGTCCTGGGCAGGTCACTGAAGTCTCCACCAACTGCTCTGCTCCCCAAAATCTCCAGGAAGGGAGACGGACGTCAGCCCAAGCAGCCCCAGAGGAGTGGAATGCTTGACTTTTGTGTCTGTGGGGTTTGTAAAGCCTGGGTGCTCATCCGCACAGCCCTGCATCTGGCAGTAGGGCATGTTTTGCTATCTGCCCAGCTGCTGAGCCCTGGCTCCCACCCTCAGGCTCTCAGAGGCAGTTCCCGCCTCCAGGCTTGTCTGCCCCATCTCTGTGACATCAAAAAGGTTCTTAGCTGTGATGCAGCCCAAGGCCACGCAAGGGAATGGGCCAGAGCCGGTCTGGCAGCCTTGGACTCGGCAGAGAACTTGATGCCTGTGTTTGGATGTCCAGATTCCTCTCCACCAACAAGGAGCTTCAGCAGCGACACAAATGTACAAATGTGGAGGTTGGCCCTAGAGAGAGGTTCCTGCCAGTGGCACCTTATGTGAACCACCATCTTCTGAAGTCATGATGACCTTGCCAAGCGACACAAATGTACAAATGTGGAGGTTGGCCCTAGAGAGAGGTTCCTGCCAGTGGCACCTTATGTGAACCACCATCTTCTGAAGTCATGATGACCTTGCCACATTCCTGCTTTGATTGGCCGGACTGGGGCAAACACCGGTGCCAATTGCTAGGAAAACCCCAGACAAAATTGCGCGCCTCATCCTGCTTCCAGTGGCCACTCATCTGGCAGAAGGGCACCCATGCTCTATGGCTGGTTCAGATCCTTCCAAGGATAAGCACAGAAGCACCTGGTGTGGACCGAATCTGGCCCTTGGTCCACGGTGCCCCAGTGTTAGCGCAGGGCGGAAGCTCTGCCTTTCCAGAGCTTCAGGTCTGATTTTCTCCTGGTCCTCCCTGGACAGGACTATCAAGACCACCAGGGGTCTCTGCATGCCCATTAGAAGCTCTGAGACTGAGCGAGGGTCTCTCATCCAATGCACCGACTGTGACCCTCTGGGGCCATGATTTTGTTTCCTATAAAGGTAAAGGTTGCCCTTGACTCTAGGGGGTGGTGCTCATCTCTGTCTCCAAGCCGTAGAGCCAGCGTTTGTCTGAAGACAGTTTCCGTGGTCACGTGGCCAGCGCGACTAGACATGGAATGCCGTGACCTTCCCACCAAGGTGGTCCCTATTTATCTACTCGCATTTTTACATGCTTTCGAACGGATGGGTTGGCAGGAGTTGGAACAAGCAACGGGAGCTCCCTCCGTCACGTGGATTCGATCTTACGACGGCTGGTCTTCTGACCTTGCAGCACAGAGGCTTCTGCGGTTTAACCCGCAGCACCACCACATTGTTTCCTATGCCAAGCAGCCATTTCAGCAACATGGGTCCATCTCCTTGCTATCTCTGAATTCTTACCGCATGCCAGGACCAGGTGCTGTTGACACATCCTTCTTAGGAAGGATGTGCAACAACAGCACGGAGGCCGGGACAGCTGCCTGAGAGAGTCGGGTTCCCTGCCTTCAATATTTGCTGCTCCAAAGAGAGCTGCCTACATCTAGGAGACGGTGTGGCAGCCGGTTCCTGCTTTGTTTGCATGTTGCTGTTTGCTTGTTTCCCGAGCCAACAGATTTCATCTGTTCCGACAGATTTTCCTTTTCCGAGGTGGGTAGATCAATTCTTTTGAGAGCCAAGTTTGACTTTGCCGTGAAGTCATGTGCTGGGGGTGGGGTGGGGAGTGAGAGAAACAGTTTCTAGCTAGTTTTTCAGCCTCAGAGCCAACCTCCTCCTTACCTAGACCTGAGCAAAAATATTGGCCATCTCAGGATGATGCAAATGCTGTACATTCCTAGAACAGCTGCACACGGAGGTGGGGGAAGGTGCTGAAGCCCTGATGCGGAACACATATATTTGTTTCAAATATTGTTATCCTGCCTTTCTCCTTAAAAAGGACCCAAGGTGGCTTACATCATTAAAGGACAATATTAAAGCTAACAACAGCGAGTGTACAAATGCTAGAAAAGATCAAGCAAATGCAATACCAAAAAACATGAGCAACACCAAAAACACATGCAAAGCAGTAAGGCACATTCATTAGGCACCCTTCAGTCTCAAGAGACGATGGTCATGTGTTCTGTATGGAGGACTTGGAACAGCGTCTCGTGTGGCTGAGAAGGCCAATTCGAGAGTGACCATCCCTTCCACACTGGAGACAAATACAATACTGTCCCTCATCCAGCTCCTTGGTTTTGCTGCTTTCGGGACTGCCTGCCTCGGCCTGCTCGACAAGGGCCTCTTCAAATTGGGAAAGGCTATGATGCACCGCCTGCTTCCAGGCTGAACGCTCAGAGGTCAGGGTTTCCCATCTGTGGAGGTCCATTCCTAAGGCCTTCAGGGCCCTCTTGCAGATCTCCTTGTATCGCAGCTGTGGTCTCCCTCTGGGCCGATTTCCCTGCACTAATTCTCCATACAGGAGATCCTTTGGAATCCGACCATCAGCCATTCTCACGACGTGCCCGAGCCAGCGTAGACGTTGCTGTTTCAGTAATGTATGCATGCTGAAAATTCCAGCTCATTCTAGGACTACTCTATTTGGAACTCTGTCCTGCCAGGTGATACCAAAAATCCGTCGGAGGCAACGCATATGGAACGTCTTCAGCTTCCTCTCCTGCCGGGCACAAAGTGTCCAGGACTCACTGCAGTACAGGAGTGTGCTCAGGACACAGGCTCTATAGACCTGGATCTTGGTATGTGTCAGCAGCTTCTTACTGAGCCATACTCTCTTTGTGAGTCTAGAGAACATGGTAGCTGCTTTGCCAATGCGTTTATCCAGCTCGACATCTAGAGAGAGGGTGTCAGAGATTGTTGAGCCAAGGTACACAAAGTCATGAACAACCTCCAATTCTTGCGTGGAGATGGTAATAGAGGGAGGCACAACAGTCCATTAAAAAAACCCAGGTGGCAGCCAGTAATTAAGAGAAAGCTTGCTTGAAGAGAAAAGTTTTGGCCTGTTTGTAGAAGGACAGCAAAGATGGTGCCAGGCTGGCCTCCAGTGGGAAGGAGTTCCAGAGTCTGGGAGCAGCCACATAGAAGACCCTCTCCCGTGTCTCCACCATAAAAGCCTGTGAGCGGGGGGTAGTATAGAGAGAAAAGCTTCTCCTGATGATCTCGGCACCTCATTCAGACATTTGGACTCAAGCCATTTAGGGCATTATAAGCTAGACCCAACACTTTCAGTTGTGCCCATAAATGGATCAGCAACCAGTGGAGTTGCTGTCACAGGGGGGGTCTATGTGATCCCTGTAATCAGCCCCAGTCAGCAATCTGGCTGCTGTGTTTTGGACCTGCTGAAATTTCCTGACACTTTCCAAAGGTAGCCCCATGTAGACCACGTTACAGTAATCCGGCTGGGAGGCAGCTAAGGCATTTGTCACTGTGGCCCGATCAGGACCTCTGGAATGAGCGTAGAAGGTCCCAAATTGCCATCTGCAGCATTTTGCAGAAGTTCGCTCTTCTGAAGGGTGAAAGTGGTTGTTTATTTATTGATTGATTTGATTCAGTGGGAAGGAGTTCCAGAGTCTGGGAGCAGCCACATAGAAGACCCTCTCCCGTGTCTCCACCATAAAAGCCTGTGAGCGGGGGGTAGTATAGAGAGAAAAGCTTCTCCTGATGATCTCGGCACCTCATTCAGACATTTGGACTCAAGCCATTTAGGGCATTATAAGCTAGACCCAACACTTTCAGTTGTGCCCATAAATGGATCAGCAACCAGTGGAGTTGCTGTCACAGGGGGGGTCTATGTGATCCCTGTAATCAGCCCCAGTCAGCAATCTGGCTGCTGTGTTTTGGACCTGCTGAAATTTCCTGACACTTTCCAAAGGTAGCCCCATGTAGACCATTTCACAGCAATCCGGCTGGGAGGCAGCTAAGGCATTTGTCACTGTGGCCCAATCAGGACCTCTGGAATGAGCGTAGAAGGTCCCAAATTGCCATCTGCAGCATTTTGCAGAAGTTCGCTCTTCTGAAGGGTGAAAGTGGTTGTTTATTTATTGATTGATTTGATTTATACCCCACCCATCTGGCCTTGTTGGATCCGGAGACCAATTTTCCAGCCCCAGAACCTTCCCAGGTCTTTTGCACACCTGCCAAAGGATGAAACCAATGAAATTGGAAGTGGCTGAAAACCCATCCTTTGGTTTTGGAAGAAAACTAGGACTTGGGAAGGTTGAACAGTGAAGGGCAAACAACACTTGCATGACTGGCGCGTGCAACAGCACAGGATGGGTTATATGTCTCTTCTTGCACAGCCTATTTATGGTTTCTCCCTCTGTGTGTCTCCACATGTGCCTAGGGAAGAAGCACCCGTTTCTCACGGCTGGATTTTGGGGTAAACATGGCGTTGGAGGGAGCGCTTGTCTTCCCACTCTGACATGGGGAGAGTTGGGGAGGCAAACGCAGGTTGGAGAACCCTTGGCAGATTATCTTACCGGGATTTAACCATCCTAGGTCCTTTTAAGGATGAGGTTGGGCAACAAGCAAGCAAGCAAGCAAAAAAGCAAGCAAGCAAGCAAGCAATCAATTTGCAATCCCTATTCATTCATTCATTCATTCATTCTCAAGCAAGCAAGCAAACTTACTATTTGCAGTCCTTATTCATTCATTCATTCATTCATTCATTCATTCATTCATTCATTCATTCATTCATTCATTCATTCATTCATTCATTCATTCATTCATTCATTCCTTTGTGACGAGAAAGAAGACCCTGGGAGAGCCCTCTGTACGTTTAGACCCGAGCATAAGGCTTTTGAGCACAACTGGAGAGATATAACCACCTCTCAAGAGGTCTCGGCTTACAACGGGGCCAAGCAAACTGCAGCTGTTCACAGGGGGACCCACTCTGCCCTCAGTGGTCTTGCTTTGGTCTGCCTCTAGCACAGGGGGGTCTCCAACGCCCAGAAGCCATCACCACTAGCTGTGGTAGCCAGGATTTCTGGGAGCGGTCGTTCCACAACATCTGAGGACCTCAGGTTGGGAACCGCGGCTCTATCAGAAGACACTGATATATTTCTCTTAAAAGGACAGGAGCTCTGTCGACTGGCCAGTGTGGTGCGCTCTACGCTCAGCACTCTTCAGTTGGGAGATGCCCAGCTAATGGCTTCTCCTTCGTGTCCAGTCAAACCCCGAAGCAAAGGGTGAAGGACAGAGCAATTAATCAAAGAGGAGAAAGAGACGGAGAGCGAGAAAGAAAGAAAAAAGAATTCAAAAGGATAATCTTTCTCTCTCTTCTTTTCTCTCAACTGCTACTTCATTTATCAAAAGAGCTCCTAAGGGATCCCGCCTGGTGCCGAAAAGTGCTAGATTTGCTGCAAAGGTTCAAAGCATCTGAGATGGGTGGGAATCAAAAAGAAAAAGGAGGAGAAATGAAAAAAAGCCAAAGAGCCACCCCTCAACGTGCAATGTACCAGAGAAACAAGAGCAGAGGAAATGTCGTTCAACCAGGTCTTCTGCTGGTAGGAAATAGGAAAGCAAAGTGTGCTGCTTATATACTGCCCCATAGCGCTTCAAGCACTCTCTGGGCAGTTTACAAGTTAACGATGCAGGCTACACATTCCCCCCCCCCAACGCGAGCTGGGTCCTCATTTTACCAACCTCGGAAGGATGGAAGGCTGAGTCAACCTTGAGCCAACTACCTGGGATTTGAACCCCGGGTCATGAGCACAGTTTTGGCTGCAGTACAAGCATTCACTGTGGCATTATTAGGACATAGATCCAAAAATAAGAGGATTACAAAGTTTGATATTTAGTCACTTTTCAGAACCAGAGGATCTTTAGTAAAGGTAAAGGTTAAAGGTTCCCCTTGCATTCACTGTGGCATTATTAGGACATAGATCCAAAAATAAGAGGATTATGGAGTTTTGATATTTCGTCACTTTTCAGAACCAGAGGATCTTTAAACTAAGGCTAAATGTCTAAAGAAATACACAGAGTTCCTTCTTTTGGACTACATGGTGGTGGACATTTTGGACTGTGGGATTCTGGGAATTGTAGTCCAATAATAATAATAATAATAATCAATGTTCCTCAACTTTAAAGAGGATGCACCTGGCATCTCTTCATGTCCAGGGTGTTCTTACTGATATTCCTCCTCTTTGCTTCCTATTTGCAAAGCTGGAACTAGCAACCATAGCCAACGGCTCTACTGGCACTACTGCATGGGTCTTTTCATGAAGATCTTGGATGCAGAGTTGAGCCCAGAAGAAAATGGCCTCTTTCTGGCCAGCATCACTGTGGAAGTTTAAACTAAGGCTAAATGGCTAAAGAAACACACAGAGTTCCTTCTTTTGGACTACACAGTGGTGGACATTTTGGACTGTGGGATTCTGGGAACTGTAGTCATCATCATCATCATCATCATCATCATCATCATCATCATCATCATCATCATCTTCATCATCATCATCATCATCATGTCCAGGGTGTTCTTACTGATCTTCCTCCTCTTTGCTTCCCATTTGCAAAGGTGGAACTAGCAACCATAGCGAACGGCTCTACTGGCACTACTGCACGGGTCTTTTCATGAAGATCTTGGATGCAGAGTTGAACCCAGAAGAAAATGGTCCCTTTCTGGCCAGCATCACTGTGGGAGTCCCATTGTCTAGGCATCTCTTGAACCTGAGACTCATCAACAGAAGGGTTATGTCTGGGACAAGAGAGCAGACGGCTCCACTCTATTCTGCAAAGCGTGGGGTATGCCTAGAGCACGAGGCCCAGTTCTCCAAGATGGATCATGTCCAGACGAGCGCAACAAAGTTGTTAAAAGGGCTAGAAACCATGCATCAGCCTGGTAAACAGAAGACAGAGAGTGAGACAGCAATACAACAGGTATTGGAAGGTATATCACATGGAAGTAGGAAGCTGCAGAAGGCTGATGATGTCATATCATCCCTTGCCGATGACATCATCAGCCTTCTTCAGGTGTGATTGCATTAAAAGGATCTCAACCGGTATGTCATTTGTTCATACCAAAATCCACCGCCAATCCAACCAAGACTACAGTTTAGTCTTTAACTGTATCAGACAAATATCTTCCCGGTAAAAGGGGTTCTATTATTCCTCCCTCTGACCTTGGCATCGCTCTCTAGCAATTATTTCTTACTTCCTCAAAGGGCTGCATTTTTTTCCTGAGCTATTTGCAGGTCTCCTGGTGTGTAAAGGGTGGGGAAGAGGCAGCATTAAACTACCTTCCTGCGTAGGATGAACGTATGACTTGAAAGCCACAACTTCCTGAGCTATTTGCAGGTCCCCTGGTGTGTAAAGGGTGGGGAAGTGGCAGCATTAAACTACCTTCCTGCATAGGATGAACATATGACTTGAAAGCCACAACGTTCTTCTAAAACTCTTTGTTACCCTTCCTGAGTTACTGGCATGCACCTCTTTGCAGGTAATCCAGTATATGAGTCCTGTTACCTGGAAGGGGTAATGATTGCATTTAATCCATTTTTATTCAAACACGTGCAGACTTAAATAAGAGATAAAGAACCTAAGGTTCTTTTATGAAATATGTGAGAGAGCAAAATAGATGGCAAGAGGCTCACGGGCGAAACGCTCCAAGCCTTTGAATGTCCACAGCCATCAATAACACCAAATGAGGGATTCCATCTCTTTATGTTTTACTTCTCAGGTCCTCATCTGAACCTTCTCCTCCCACTATAGATCCTTCCTGAAATCACATCCTGGGGTGCTCTAAACACAGAAGGGTGATAGGACATTGTGTGGTTCTTCTGACTCCAAAGTAATAATTTAAGAAGCACCGTCCCCCATTTCAGCTCCCACCATGTTGTTTCTCACTCACATGGAATATTCATTAAGCTTCTTCCTCTTCCTTCTTCATGTACTGTATCTCCCCAGTTTAGGTTCTCTCTGGCGATCCTTTCAGCTTCACCTGATTCTCTCCTACTCCATCACTGATGCCCGTTTTAGGGTTCTGTACTTTCCCCGGCGCTCTCTTGCGTATCTGATGCAGACCGGGCCCATCCGTCCCAGGGGGCATCCTCCACATCCAAGGGCCTTTTGTGAATCACACAATGACAATGCCGTGAATTTCCCCAGCCGTTTTTATCTCGATGATCCCAGAAGGTTTTTTTCTTTTTCTGTCTGAAGTCGATTCCCCTCCTTCCACGGGAGGGAAGCCCACCGACCTTCTCAGCTGTGAACCTCCAAGCTTCTCCGATCAATCTGAAAGTCATAACCTGTGTCGGCACAATTAATTAAATTGTTCTACACCACTTCGCAAATGCCTCCGGGAGGCTTGGCTCTCCAACGGATGTGCACAGGCAGAGAGCTCTCCAAGGTGCTGATGTTAATCAATAGTTACTCGGTTCTTGATATTAACTTTAGATGAGAGTCCTCTCTTTGGGGGCCTCCTCGGGGAGT
The DNA here is from genome assembly GCF_900067755.1 of Pogona vitticeps. Lineage (NCBI taxonomy): Eukaryota > Metazoa > Chordata > Lepidosauria > Squamata > Agamidae > Pogona > Pogona vitticeps. The sequence goes on from NW_018151768.1 coordinate 187,212, forward strand.
ATCTTGACCAGATCCTGATTACCATTAACAAAACAAGGCCATGAGCTCACCAAGTTGTGCCACAGCAGGAACACGAGAGGGCAACCCTGTCGGTATTCCATGTAGACCACCAGCAGCAGCAGTGGGAGATGGCTCAGTCGGGTGCGTGCTTTCTTTCTGCAAAATCGCTCACAGACCTCACAAAGGAGCGAATTCTCGAGACAAGGTATGTTTCTGCTTGTCCCCAAGCTTAAGAGCTGGAAAGAAGGTGCATTTGTTCCTAATTGAATTGCAGAAAATTCTCTGCCATCCCTTCCTGGATGTGCTCATGCGACCATTTTGCACCTTACCTTACTACACGAAGAGTATGCAGGGAGTCTTGTGGCACAACGGTTAAAGTGCAGTACTGCAGTCAGGACTCTGCTCATGACATGAGTTCTGTCCTGACAGACTCAGGTAGTTGGCTGCAGATTGCATGCTGCACCCCCACCCCCATCCCCCATTGGACTGGGGCATGCCCCAAAATCCAGGTGGAGCTTTGTGAATCGGTGAGAAGCCAATGAACAAGGTGGTTAAACTGAGTACCTGGTTTGTGGAGGGAAAATGTGTAGCCTGCATAACTAAATGGTAAGAGAGTTTGAAGCGCTATGGGAAATAGCGCTATTTAGTGCGCTATAGAAGCAGCACACTTTGTTTTTAGTGCTTGTTTGAAACTTGCTGGAAGGCACTTATCCTGATTTCGCAAGTGTATCCGTGCCGGAGTAATAGTCCGTGTCATTGTAGGAGTGCAGTTCTTTCCACGAGGCCTTGGAGACCGACACGGTGGTTGGCCAGAAAAGGGCAGCCCGCTCTGGACGCAATCTGGAAGCCGAGCCAAGGCGCTGCTGATTTTATGGGCATAGAGCAGCCTGCCAAGATGTGCCTTCTCCGGCCGCTCGCGGTGTGCTTTATCTCCTGCTCCAGGGCCATTGAGGTGGTTCACAAAAGCCCACAGACCGGCCATTGTGAAGTCTGTGGAGTCTGGAGCAAAGGGTTGAAGTTCCCCTCAGAGGGAAAATGAACGAGATAGATATATTAATGGTTTATCATCATACAGGACGGAGATAGGAATTGTGCGGCACAGGCAGAGTCGGGGGCTGGCTCTCTCGTGGGCAGAAGAGAGGAATAAAGCAGCAGAGGCTGCAGCAAACTTTTCTACGAAAAGCTAATTCGTTTTTCCCGGGAAAGGGATGGAGTGACCCTCTTGCGTGTATTAAGAAGCGATGAATCATACGGATGCTGACTTGCAGCCGTGGCTCTCCAGGCCTTCCACCACGGATTCTTTCTCTGGTGACCCCCCCAACCAAGCAGCCAGCTGCCCCAACCTGGCCTTTTGCATGGACCAACAATTTCCCCTATCAAATCTGGCAGTTCTCACATTCTGTAAATTGTGTCCATCGTCCAGAAAAAAGACTCATGGCAACCCTTTTCCCCTTTTCAGGGCATTCCAGGTAAAGAGTATCTATCTATCTATCTATCTATCTATCTATCTATCTATCTATCTATCTATCTATCTATCTATCTATCTATCTATCTATCTATCTATCTATCTATCTATCTATCTATCT
>NW_018151768.1:189164-213913 GCF_900067755.1 Pogona vitticeps
ATAAATAAATAAATAAATAAATAAATAAATAAATAAATAAATAAATAAATAAATAAATAAATAAATAAATGAATGAATGAATGAATGAATGAATGAATGAATGAATGAATGAATGATACTAACCCGTATGGTGTAGTGGACAGAGTGATGGACTGGGACTCTGTGGGACTGGGTTCAAATCCCTGCACAGCCATGAACGCTCACTGGGGAAGCCGTGTTTGTAAAGCCACCCCTTAAATATTGCACTCATTAGAAAACCCGACCAGCATCGCTATCAGCTGATTCTGACTGGGAATCCCAATTTAAATTAAAGATCGACACAATTAAGGCATACAATAAGGCACAACACAAGATACCGAAGAACGCAGATCCAAACCGGGACACTATAAGAACCACGGCGAGCAGTGAATCCCCAAAGTCAACCAAGCGGATGCCACGGCGTGGCTGCCTGTGGGCCTGGACTTCCCGTCTTGCAGCCCATGGTCTCGCACAGGGTGAGTGTCATGCTGGAGAAAGGGAAAACATCTGGATTCCTGGCTGGCTGAATATACCTGTGCAGCCATTGACAAGACCGCTAGAAGCAACAGGAATATCCTGGCAACCGGGAAGAGGATGACCACCGCCCCGTTTGCTTTTTGCTGGAGCCCTTAAAGGGGCTCCCATTCTCTCTAGACTTAGAGGGTGGCATATCAGGAGCGTCACCTGTTACACCAGTAAGAGCAGTGGCTGCCAGTCGTCCCCTCTGGCAGCACTGGGGAGCTGGTGCTTGGTTGTGTACGTTAAGAGTACCCACTGTTGCTGTTTGTGGATCTTCTGTGCTGTCAAGTCGGAACCGACTGATACAGACCCTCACAAGGCTTTCAAGGTGGGTGAGATATATGAGGAGTGGTTTTACCAGTTCGACACCCTCGGTTTCCGTGGCTAAGTGGGGATTCAAACCCTGTTCTCCAGAGCCCAAGCACAGCACTCTGTTCACTAGACTGCATTGGGTGTCCTTGGTTTGTCTATTATACATGTTGTTGTTGTTTAGTCGTTCAGTCATGTCCGACTCTTCGTGACCCCACGGACCAGAGCACGCCAGACCCTCCTGTCTTCCACGGCCTCCTGGAGTTGGGTCAAATTCCTGTTGGTCCCTTCGATGACAATATTATACATAAATAATAAAAATTGAGTAAAAGTAGGTTTTGCCTATTTTGTAGAAAAGATTATTGGAATAGAAGTATTCAGGCAATGTTGAGGTTGCAATGAAGTTTGACCACACTGTTGTGTAGGCATGGTTTTTTTTTTCTGCGCTATGAGCTACTCTCGAGGATAGATGCCTCTCTCTCTCACTCTATTCATGTCACAAAATGCTCAGAATGAAAAAATTGAGTAAAAGTAGGTTTTGCCTATTTTGTAGAAAAGATTATTGGAATAGAAGTATTCAGGCAATGTTGAGGTTGCAATGAAGTTTGACCACACTGTTGTGTAGGCATGGTTTTTTTTTTCTGCGCTATGAGCTACTCTCGAGGATAGATGCCTCTCTCTCTCACTCTATTCATGTCACAAAATGCTCAGAATGAGAGAGACAGAGAGAGAGCTCAGATCAAGTGAGCGAAGGATTGAACACTGACCACCCTGCCACATGGCCGATCACACTGTTGTGTAGGCTTGGCTGTTTTTTCTGGATTTGAATCACTCTTCCTTGCGCTATGAGCTACTCTTGAGGATAGATGTCTCTCTCTCTCTCTCTCTATTCACGTCACAAAATGCTCAGAATGAGAGAGAGAGAGAGAGAGAGAGAGAGAGAGAGAGAGAGCTCAGATCAAGTGAGCGAAAGATTGAACACTGACCACCCTGCCACATGGCCAGACTGCCCTGAGGAGGGCCCTGGCTCTCCTGAGATCAAATCCAGGAGAATGCTGATGGCTAGAAGGAAGGAAGGAAGGAAGGAAGGAAGGAAGGAAGGAAGGAAGAGTCTCATTAGTATTGCAGTGAAGACAGCCTATGATATTCTTAGTAGTTGTAGCTTAGCTGCAGTTTATGCTTTGAATGCAGGAAGTGTGATGATGGCTAGAAGGAAGGAAGGCCTGCCTACTTGCCTGCCTGCCTGCTTGCCTTCCTTCCTGCTGGTCTCACCACCATTCCATAGCTGTTATAAACCATATTTTTATATTGGAGTGTCAGAGGGAAATGATAGCACATAAACTCTGGGCAGGCACCCCAGCCATAACTTACCTCCTGTCCTTTTGGATAGCATTGCTTGATAAGGTACATGATGTAAACATCTGATTACATTGTGCCTGGTGGCATTTTTATGCTCCGAGTGCCCGCCCCAAGGATGGGGAAAGAAGAGCGCTTGAAATTGCTTTTGGACAGAGCGTCTCTTTGATTTTATTTCCTGAGCCTCATTAGCATGGAAGTGAGGGGAGGGAAGGGGTGGTGGGTGGTGGAGAGCAACGGTTCCCATCTCCAGGCACACATGGGACATCATTATCTTGTGTTCTATTGTGTCCTTTACCCTGCAAGAGCAGTGGGCAATGGGCATGATCCACTGAGAAGTTCCACCATATATCAATGGAAGCTGCATGAGACCACCAAATCTCACGTAGCCACCTTTCATTTTAACAGGACTTACCCAAGAGAACTTTCTGTTGCAGAGTTTTGAATTTTTGGTTAAATTCCTCTTGCTGCACAGCAGAAGTGGGGGGATTCACAGAGCAGAATATCTTCAAGTTCTCCAGATTAGGCCACCCCTCTTTTCTCATTAACTGGCCCTTACAGTCTCAATAACTCACTCTGAGACATTAGTAGGAGAGAGAACGAACGGTTTCATTACTTGCAATTGAACAGATCAATGAGCAAACTGACAAACAGGACTGCTTTCAGCAACAGACGCCTTAAGGCTGTCAGCAGACAACGAGGGGGGGGGGAAGGTACAGAGCAGAGAGGCAGGACTCTCTTTGAATTCAGAGGAAGGAGGGAACTCTGAGTTAGCGCTGTTAGCAACGGAGTCACCTGAGCCCAGAAAGGTCCCTTTCAGCCATACCTACTAAAGGCAGCCTGCGAGGTTGCATAACTCCAACACTTTCCAGCACACAATGTCCAATACATTTAAGGGAGAGTTCAGCCTTCGCCCTGCTCAGCCTCTGCAGCCCTTGGATCAGGACCAACTCTCTCTGGTAAACCCTGTGTCCTATCATTACTAAAGCATACCGACAGTGAAAGACTGACCGCTTCCAAGACTTTGAAGAGCGATGTCCGAATCTTTGGAATGTTTGAATTCTTTGGTTTTGCTTTGCTTTCGAGTTTTCTCAGTTTGCTTTTACAGTTCCAAATGTTTTGCAGGGCTTGATGGGTTGTTATTTTTTCCGTGATCGTTGCAATTTAATTGCCTTTTCAATCTGTAACTTATCATAATTTCCAGTATTATTTGCGTGAACAAGTAAGATGTCTTTGCATACCTCCAAGTGGGAGAAAAGTAGCTTACAAACGAACAAACAAAACAAACAAATAAAAAAGCTTCTATCAACAAAACTGTTGCTGACCAGATATCCCGAGATGCCTTTATGGACCCGGTTCAATGCTGAGCAGGAACGGCTCTTCAAAGCACATTTTGGCGAAAACGTGAGACAAAAAGCATTCATCTCCTTTTATTCTCTCTGCTGGAAACATTTATGTATCAGATTATTTTAATATCCTGTGTTTTCCATTCCACTTTGTTAATTTATTTTTGCAAGCCATTCGGAGAAAATAAGCAAAACAAAACCTTTCACGGAGGTGAGGCTGTTTGCGGTTCTTAGCCAAGATGGCTGCATACGGTATCATTTCCGGTATCAGGAGCGGTAAGCATGTCCGGCTGGTAAACATGAGGCGGGAGGGTGCCCAGGCCCTCCTATCCTGGTGGTGGCCTTCCCATAAGTAACTGATCCGACACAGTGAACAGAGTGCTTGACAGGAGAGGTCTTTGGTCTGATCCACAATCAGCCTCATTATCGTAGAATCATGGAGTGGGAAGGGGGCCCCTTCGAAGGCCATCGAGTCCAACTCCCTTGCTCAAGGCAGGAATGCATATCAAGGGAGATCTGCCAGCGGTTTGTCTAAGTTTCTCTTGAAGGTCTCCAGGGCTGGATCGCTCGCCACCTCCCTCCAAAGTCATTGGTTCTGTTGTTGTACTAGTCGAACAGTTAGGAAGTTTTTCCTGATATTCCGCCGAAATCTGGCTTCCTGTGACTTGAGTCCATGGTTGCGTGTCCTGCACTCTGGGGACGATGGAGAACAGATCCCGCCCCCTCCTCTGTAGGACAGCCTTTCAAGTCTTTGCAAAGTGCTCTCCTCTCTGTCTTCTTTTCTCAAGGCTAAGCATGCCCAGCTATTTTGGTCTTTCCTCCTAGGTTTCCAGACCCTTCATCATCATCCTTGTCCTCTTCTGAACTTGCTTCAATTTGTCAGCATCTTTCGTGATGCTTGACTACCCCCCCCTCAAAAAAACAACAACCCCTAACCCTCTGATTGGTTTCACTTTCTGCCTTGACTGAGGCCACCTCCAGACATTTGCCAGCATGGAGAAAGAAGGCCAGTGGAAATCTTCAGGTGAAAGAGGAGGGGTGTCTCCTCAAAGGGAAGGGAGGAAGTCTGCAGATGAATCTGGCCCTGGAATGAGCAGATACAACCTGCCATGTAGGCTCATGCAGGGCCTTCTCTTTGCAGAATGAGAAGAGGCTGGTGGTGCTGGAGACCAGCCCCAGCCTCTAAGAACTGGCTGAGCCTTCTTCAGATGGACCCACAGCAGGTTTCTCGTCCACAAAGGAGGTCACTGTGGGCAAACGTGACCAGGCCCACAGAGACACAAGAGTGTTACGTGTTGCATAGATACAATACAGACGTACCTGTGAACTGTCACATCAGCCCAGAAGCCACTGGCAATGGTGCGGCTAAAAATATTGTAAATAAATAAATAAAATAAATCATCCTGTGAAATCCAAGGATTTGTAGTTAGTTTTGAATCAACTAGAATTCTCTGCCCATGGTCTCCAGCATGCTCCTCTGAACGACAGGACAAGAGCTCTCCGGCAGAAAATCTGAGGGATCAACGGTGACACACAGCCAGCAGGTTATCAGGGGAGGGAATGCCTTATGAGAACATCTGAGGATCACAGCAGGGTGGTCCCCCCCCCCCCACACACACCCTTCGCATTGTTTGGAAAGCAGCTTCCTAGCTTTTGCGATCGCCCGTGAGGAAGTCGGTCATGGGGGTTGTAGAGATTCAGAAACACAGGGATTTCTGAAGAATAGTCACAGGCAAAGGAGTTAAACCTCCTCTTCCACCCTAAATGGTGCCCTATGATCTCCTAGCAGAATGGTTCCCAACCTTGGACTGCAATTCCCAGAAGCCTTCCCCACAAGCTGTGCTGGCCAGGGTTTCTGGAAGTTGCAGTCCAAGAACACCAGGGTACCCAAGGTTGGGAACCACTGTCCTAGCATATTAATAATTCTAATTGATATCCTGTGCTTTATGATGTTACTACTATGTGCTATTCTTTCTCTGCATTTATCTTTACCTGCACACTGTTCAGGGTTCTGAAAGATATTTATTTATTTATTTATTTATTTATTTATTGGACTTATATACCGCCCCATAGCGCTACAAGCACTCTCCGGGCGGTTTACAATTTTTAATTATACAGGCTACACATTGCCCCCCCAGCAAGCTGGGTACTCATTTTACCGACCTCGGAAGGATGGAAGGCTGAGTCAACCTTGAGCCGGCTACCTGGGATTTGAACCCCAGGTCGTGAGCTCTTTTGGTCCTTCCTCCTAGGTTTCCAGACCCTTCATCATCCTCCTTGTCCTCTTCTGAACTTGCTCCAATTTATTGGCATCTTTCTTGATGCTTGACTCCCCCCCCCCAAAAAAAAACAACCCCTAACCCTCTGATTGGTTTCACTTTCTGCCTTGACTGAGGCCCCCTCCAGACATTTGCCAGCATGGAGAAAGAAGGCCAGGGGAAATCTTCAGGTGAAAGAGGAGGGGTTTCTCCTCAAAGGGAAGGGAGGAAATCTGCAGGTGAATCTGGCCCTGGAATGAGCAGGTACAACCTGCCACGCAGGCCAAGCTTTCCCTTTGCAGAATGAGAAGATGCTGGTGTTGCTGGAGACCAGCCCCAGCCTCTAAGAACTGGCCGAACCATCTTCAGATGAACCTAGGCAGGTTTCTCGTCCACAAAGGAGGTCACTGTGAGCAAACGTGACAAGGCTCACAGAGACACAAGAGTGTTACGTGTTGCATAGATACAGACGTCCGAGACCACCTGAACTGTCATGTCATCCTGTGAAATCCAAGGATATGTAGTTGGTTTTGAATCAACTAGAATTCTCTGCCCATGGTCTCCAGCATGCTCCTCTGAACGACAGGACAAGAGCTCTCCGGCAGAAAATCTGAGGGATCAACGGTGACACACAGCCAGCAGGTTATCAGGGGAGGGAATGCCTTATGAGAATGTCTGAGGATCACAGCAGGGTGGTCCCCCCCCACACACACACTTCGCATTGTTTGGAAAGCAGCTTCCTAGCTTTTGCGATAGACCGTGAGAAAGTCGGTCATGGGGGCTTTGTCTGCTTGGTCATTGATTGCACTGCACCCTGGAATAATGTCCTTCAGACAGCGATGGGCCACCTGGAATAAATCATTCAGGGAATGCCAAAGGGACGGGAGCGCTCACCCGGGATTCTTTTAAGGCTGACTCCAGCTGTACCTTGGCTGGCTGCGTTCCTGGGTCAGCAGCCGTTGGTGTTTTTTGCAGCCTTGCATGCTGCCTTTGGCAGGCTGGGCTGGGGTGACTGTCAATCTATTGAGCACTAACCAATTGCTCCTTCCCTGCCTCTGAATTCCAAAGCCAGACCCGCCTCTCTGCTCTGTCTCTCTTTCCCTCTCTTTTAGTCTGTTGGGAGCAGTCGGTCGGTCTGGTGAGGCCTGTTGCTGCAAGCAGTCACATTTGTTTTCAGTTTGCTGTTTAAACTGTTCAACTGTAAGAACATGTTTATTCTTTCTCCAAATAAGGTCTCCGAGTGAGCCATTGAGGCAGTAAGTGCCGGTGGATGAGAAGGGTGGACTAAACTGGGAAACGTGAAGCTCATTCTCCTCTGTGAATCCCTGCACTTCTGATGTGCAGCTATAGGAATTAAACCAGAAATTCAAAGCTCTACAACAGCAGGAGCATCCATCCACCCATCCATAGGGGCTCCTTCGTCCATTCCTACTGCCTGACTGAAAAGGAAGGCATTAATTACAGGGCCTCCCTACTCAGAAGTAAGCGCCAACAAGTGCAGTGGGCCTTTAACTGCCATCTAAACATGTTTGGGATTCCAGACCAGTCCTTACAACGGTTGATGATCTGCAATAAATAATAGCGCTAGCATTTAGCATAACGAATGTTCTTGGCATTTTGCGAAGTAACTCAAGCAACAGGCGCCTAGAGAGGTTCCCACTGAGAAGAAAAATGTGACACAGCGAGAGGAACTAATGCTCTCATCTCCGAAAGCTCAAGTTGCTATGACCAATCGATCTGTCTTCGGGGGATTGCTGGGCTCTCTCGGTCGTTTTCTCCTAGAACAGACTGATGTCGGCGCACGTCTTCAAGCTTTGCTTTGGGCTCCGGAATCTCTGGTCAGCGGCCATAATGGCTGGGCCTCTGGGAGTTGTCGTTCGAAGCTCTCGGAGCAGCCGGTTGCTGCCCTCCAGGACTAACAAGCTCAAACTGAAGCCAGACAAGATGGAGAACCTGCCCCTGTGAGGTCTCCCCCCCCCCAAAAAAAAGGTGTGTGTGTGAAGAACCTGCCCCTGTGAGGTCCCCCAAGTTCACAGTTTGGGAGTGATTCTAGACCCATCTCTGTTTTGTGACTCCCAGATTGCAGGTCATCCTTTAATTGGCTGAGGCTCGTCCCCCAGCGTTCTCCCCAGGCTGGATGGCACAGTCCTTCTCCACAGGGGCCAAGTTCAGAGTCTGGGAGTGATCCTAGACCCATTTCTGCAGACTCCCAGACTGCAGGTCAGCCTTTAATTGGCTGAGGCTCGTCCCCCAGCTCCACCCCTACCTGGACAAGGGAGCCCTCAGGATGCTGGTTGAATGCCTCAGTCAGCTCCTGGATTGACTACTGTAATCCTGTCTATGTGGGGCTTCCCTTGAGGCTGGCCCAGAGACAACAGCAAATCCAGCATGTGGTGGCCAGACGGATGGCGGGTGTGAACAAGTTTCACCAGATCCCCCCAGTTCTGGCTCACCTCCACTGGCTACCTGTTCAAGGTTTTGATACCTATAAAGCCCTTCATGGTTTGGGACCACGTTACTTGTCGGAGCGCTGTTTCTCAAGGTCATCTACCTGCACCACCAGATCCTCCCAAGCCACGCTCCTCCGGGTGGCCATGAAACCATCCTCAAGAAAGAAGCCGGGCCTTCTTAGCTGTGGCACCTACAATGTGGAACCAGTTCTTAGTTGAGCCGCAACTCCTTCCCTCCCTCCCTCTGAATGTTTAGAAGGCTACTGGAAATGCTGCTTTTCAAAGAGGTCTCTCCGCTTGGCTTTGTTTCCTCCAATTCTGTCCTTTGTTGGGAAACAAGGCATCTCGTGGTTGCTTAATCGCGATATCTAACTGCTTGATCGTTGTATCAATGATTTTATTCTTTATGGTTGCGTTTTATTTTACCTAACATTGTAAACCACCCAGAATAGTGCTTTGCGCTAATGGGCCCGTATATAAATTAAGTAAATAGAAGTAGGGTAAAATTTAAACCAACAGCACTCCCTTCAAGAGAAGATCCAGATCTGCAGCTGAGAATCAGCATCATTTTGCAAGGCAAGACAGGGATGTGAGTGAGAGGAGGCAAATGGCTCAGCCTTCACTCCTACCCTCAACATGCCAGCTAATGCGGGGGGAAATGGGCATTTAATCGCAGCAGGAAAACCACCGGTCAAAGGAATGGCTATGTTTCCGCTGAAGAATTGATGCGTTTGACTTGTGGTGCTGGAGGAGGCTCTTGAGAGTCCCCTGGACTGCAAGGAGAACAAACCTATCAATTCTAAAGGAAATCAACCCTGAGTGCTCGCTGGAAAGACAGATCCTGAAGCAGAAGCTCCAAGACTTTGGCCATCTTATGAGAAGAGCAACAACAACAACAACAAAACAAGACAACACACACACCCCTCAATGTTCTTGCCATCAGCCTTCAATCATATTCAGAGGATCTCAAATGTCCATACAACACACCCATCCCTCAATGTTCTTGCCATCAGCCTTCGATCATATTCAGAGGATCTCAAATGTCCATACTAAGATACAGTGGTACCTCGCTAAATGATGACCCCGCTAAACAACAAATCCATATGACGATGACTTTTTGCAATCACTATAGCAAACAACAAATCTGCATGATGATGATTTTTTGCGATCACTATAGCGATTGGCAAAACAGTCATTCCTATGGGGGATTTTTGCTGCATGTCAATTAGGTCCATGCTTCGCAAACTGTTTGTTTGCAAGACGATTTTTTTCGCTCCGCAAAACTGCTGCCTTGTGTTTTCCAGACCCATGCTTCGCAAGGCAGCCATTTTTACAGCTGATCGGTGCTCGCAAAATGGCTTCCCTATGGGCAATCTTCGCTGGACGACAAGGTATTTTCCCCATTGGAACACATTAAACCGGGTTTTAATGCATTCCAATGGGGAAAGGGTTTTTGCATGATGACGATTTCGCTAAACAGTGATTTTCCTGGGATGGATTATCGTCGTCATGCGGGGCACTACTGTATGGGCAAGTTCATGATAGGAACAGACTTATCTCAAATGTTGGGGTCATGAACCACAGCCCTAGGGCAACACTTATTATTGGGCCCAGAAACCCATGGGCCGCTGTTGCAGCTGGTCCTGGGGAAGTGTCCTAGGCTTAGATCTTTTGGACCACAAGATCAGTCAGGCCACTCCATGCTGTGTCCGCTAGATTCCTCAAACTGTCTTCAGAGGCAGTCTACAGATAATGTACTGCACTGATCTAATCTAGAGATTGCCAGAGAAAGACCGTTGGGAATAGAGTACACCTTCTAAGGTGAGGAGCTACAGCTGGGACATCAGCTGAGCACAGCAGAAGGCACTCAACATCACTGGGACCCACCTAAACAGTGACACGTCCAGGAGAAGCCATAAGACCTCAGGGATGGTAAACTGTTGGTGCTTCCGATGTTTGGACTACGACTCCCAGGATCCCCAGCTCGTATAATCAATGATAAAGGACTGTGAGCATGATCGCTCAAAATGTCTGGAGCGCCAAAAGCTTGCCACCCGTGTCCCAGGTTATGAATTCCAAGGGGCTTCAGGAGTTCTGAAGGTTGAACACCACTCAAACATCGTGGCCTATAAAAGCATCTGGTCTTCTCTGGATGGAGCTCTGGCTTCCTGGCCTTCATCCAGCAGGTGACCATAGACCAGCGGTGACTTAGCCCATTCACAGATTCCTAGGTATGGGGGCCAAGCCCACGGTGGATGGTTGAAGGAGCCGGAGTTGAAGAAGAGAAGACGGGAAAATGACACAAGAATCACAATTTATAAACCTGAAGATAGAGCCAATTTGTTTTCTATCGCTCCCTGTGTTAACACCGGAAGTGTCAGTAATCCAAATGACAACGAAGATTCTGTCTAAATATTAAGAAGAACTTCCTGAGAGGAAGAACAGTTTAAAAGTGGAAAGGACGGCCTTGCGAGAAAGTGGAAGTAATCCAAATGACAACGAAGAAGATTCTGTCTAAATATTAGAAGAACTTCCCGAGAGGAAGAACTGTTTAAAAGTGGAAAGGACGGCCTTGCGAGGTAGTCAATGGGGATTGTAAGGAGAGGACAGACGGCCACCTGGCAGGAATGTTTTGACATGAGAGTCGACCGAATGACACTCAGAATCTCCTCCAGTTCTACAATTCTACGATCCCGAAGATGAAAGCACAGATCAACCTGGGTGTGACGAGCTTACTGGATCCTAGAACTCCAAACCACCTCGCTCTGGAGCTTTAGAGGCGTGTTCAACAGGACAGGGGTTAAGCCTGGTCCCTTGTAGGAACTCCACTGGGCCCTCCTCTTCCGCAACACCAGAGCCACATAAAACAGACCTTCCCATCTTCTTAAACTCAGACAGATGCTCCCAAAAGATAGATACAAGGGCTTTGCTACTGAAAGCCGTTGAGCAATGAAGGAATTGTGAATCACACTCCAAAACTCTCTCCCAAGACATACAATCTAAGGCAGGGCAACCGACACCAGGCGCAGAATCCAACTGAAAAAGATCCAGGAATCTAGTTTCACCCAAGACACCCCCTGGTTGGCAATCAACTGCTGTTGGTATGGCATAGGTCTTCTCCTGCTTCAACTGGTCTCCTTTGGCTTGTAAAATCACATCCAGAAATCCAGTTTCACCCAAGACAACTCCCTGGTTGGCAATCCACTGCTGTTGGTATGGCCATAGGTCTCCTCCTGTTTTAACTGGTCCCTTTTCCTTACACATCACCAATGCACACGAGACATGTAAAATCAGAAGCCAAAGGAGACCTCCCTGAGATCGTAAATCCACCCCAAGTTCCCTCCTTTGTTCTGTAATATCTGTACGTATTTCGGACCACTTCAGTTACCGGAGCGGAAACTGGAGGGAGACCTTGCCTATAATTTTCCCAAAGTGAAGTCTTAATGAAGTCCAGAAATCAAAATCAAACAACAGGCAAATGGCTAATGTGATGGTGCCACTGTGGGGGCAAAGGCTCGATTTTGGAGATTTATGGAGAAATCAGATCTAAGTGACCCCCTGCTTCATCGAAGCACTGTCTCTCCATTTACAGATATCCCCCTTCAGATACAATCAAACACTCTGCCAAGAGGCCAATGGAAGAATCCCTGACATAATTTTACAGAACTGCTGTCTCAAAATACCATGAAGATTGGGAGTGCTCCATTGTAGACTTGGGCTGCTTTCAAAAGTAATATCCCTGAATTTAGCCTTTACTCAGAACACAGCCTCTCTGAGAACACAAGCACAACGCATGCAAACCTTTCCGGCGGGCCAAGGGTCCTCCTATGAGGAGAAAAGTGGTGTCTAAAACCAACAAACCAGCAGACGAGCAAACCAAGAAGCCAACCACACAGCGTAACCCAAACGTGTTCTGACATTTTTCCCCCTCATTGCTAGGTCTGAATCGATTGACTACGATGCTATGCAAAGACATTTAAAAAGGAAACCCACACAGACAATCTGAGAGAAGCGCACAATGCTAAGTAAAATACCTAAACACATTTGGAGATGCTTTGATACAGTAGTCCCAGACAAAACAGGCGCCTCCTTTGGCCTGTCTGGGACTTACCCTTCCCTAAAGATCACACAATGTTGTGTAAGGTTCTGGCTGATTCAGAGGGGTCACAAAGTTCACATCCTAAGACACTGGTAAGCAGATTGATCGCAAACGGACAAGAGAAGTTCTACAGAGAAGAACCTGCCCAGAAAACGACAATATAAGCCAACTGCGACAAGAGGTAAGAAAACAGGACACATGGACTCACACTGTACAATGAGCTGGACCAGAGCTTCTCTTGGCTTGACGTTAAATCCATTGTATTGACTCGTTTGACACTTGTAAGTCCCGGTCATCTCTCTTGAGACGTTGACAATCCTCAGGATCCCGTCGTAACTCTCCATCTGCATTGAGCCATCCGGCATGGGGACCTCCTTGTCCGCCCTGGACCACAGGATGATGGGTTTGGGCTTCCCCGTCACCTGGCACTGCAGCTCCACCGTATCTCCTTCTCTGGTGACCAAGGGCGACTTTTCTTGGGGGACGGTCAGATTGGGTGGAACTTCAAATGGAGGGGGGGCAAAAGGGGACGGGAGGAAAGAGAAGAAAAGGAGAGAAGCAAACGTGGTATGGTTAGTACCGAGAAAGTCTACATGGATCCGAACGGTCTTACAGTCATAGATAGAACTTGAGAGTCCACCGACTGGGTCCCTTTGGAACAGCCTTCCCGCCTCCCTACAGTGCCTACGGTGGGGGATGCATTTATGTGTCGGTATGTACCATCTCTTCCTTGGTACAGAATTTGTGGTTGTGAACGGGGCTTTATAGATTTGAACATCTAGGTAACCCTAGAGGACAGCGAACACATGAGAACAGCCCTGGCTCAAAGAGGCACATCTAATCCAACACTCTTGTTCACGCAGTGGCTACCCATACCTTTACAGGAAGCCCACCCGAAGGCCACGAGGGCAACGGCAGAGAAGCCCCCTGTCCTGTATGATCCATTCACTTGACTAGAGATTCATCCTCCACCCATTTTGTCCAATCCCGTTTTAAAGCCATTCCGGGCTTTCCACACCGACCCCAGCTGACCACCTCCCCCACGGCTTGTTTTTTATTTTCCCCTCCTCTTCTTCTCTCCCCTCTTTTCCTGTGAGATTAGTTGGTGCTAACTGTTCTTGTTTTTTTTTAAAGAGTTAACCCTATTGATTTTAATGTCTCCATTTTTATGTTGGTTTTCTAGTTTATGTGCTATAATCCGCCCAGATTAGTGCAGTGATATGGATGGGAATGGGATACAAAGTGAATGAATGAATGAATGAGTAGGGAGCGGTGCTCATCCCCGTTTCCAAGCCATAGAGCCAGCGTTGGTCCGTAGACAATCTTTCATGGTCACATGGCCAGTGCGACTTAGACATGGAACGCTGTTACCTTCCCACCGAGGTGGTCCCTATTTATCTACTCGCATTTGCATGCTTTCGAACCGCTAGGTTGGCGGGAGCTGGGACAAGCGACGGGAGCTCCCTGCGTCACGTGGATTCGATCTTACGACTGCTTGGTCTTCTGACCCTGCAGCACAGGCTTCTGCGGTTTAGCCCGCAGCACCACCACGTTTTCTATTTTACGTGTTATAATCCACCCAGAGTAGTGCTGCGGTATGAATGGGAATGGGATACAAAGTAAATAACAAACAAACAAACGAACAGTTGGCTTAAACCATAATTTAACAATACATTGCATAAGGAGTACTGGCAAAATTTTTCAGTCTTTTCAGTTTTCCAGATCTCATCATACCTACTGAGACCTCTCTCTCTCTCACACACACGAAGTACTTGTTCCACCCAGTTGTAGCTTAATGTCCTTTCTAGTGAATCCTGTGCAGGAAACATGAATTCCTATACAGGAAGTGGAACAATCTTGCATGGTTAGATGTTTTCTTTGGCCTTTGCTGGTGAATCTTAGGACACAATCGCACAGACCATAAGAACCACACTTACATTGATTCTGCTGTTATTTAAATTCTTTTATGAATTTCCATTCACATGACGCACAACTGAAATTGATTCCTATGGCCAACCGATTGAGTTTTTTCAACCTCAACGACAGGGGCTTTTTAAAATCATCTGATCCCTAAATCGTTTCTATCCATTTCAGTTTGACATACGTGAATGTTGCTGTCGATTTAGTTTGCACCTATTTGTTTTTGCCGCCATGGGCAGTGCATGGCCACTGTGCTTATTCCCTTTATCTTTTTTTCAAATGCTAAGTGATGTATTGGTATTCTCTCCCCCAAGAGTTTAACGCTGCATCACTTCCTTGTTACACACGTCCTCCCCTGTCCCTTCCCAATGTGGAGAAACACCCCACCTTGTGAAGAAAGAAACAATGTGCCTTGAAAACAAGTAACTAACTATCAAGGGAAAACCTTGCATTATGAAACGTCTTCCGATATTGCCTTCTAAAGTTCTTCACACAACTTTAGATGCTACTTTAGCGATATACCGTTTATGTATTTCTTAACAACAATAAAAAGCAATTTAGGGCAGTGTGTTCCTGAAACAGAATGGAAAATGAGTCAGTTTTGTTGGGCTGGCACACGTGGACTCACCTGTTCAAAGTTCAAGATATGCATCGAAAGAAAAGACAGCTGTGTGAATGCACCCAGCAATTTATACACCATGTGACTATAAATATGTATCAGGGTGCATGGAGCAGAAAATTGACATGATTCAAATGGCCTGTGTGATTTGGCCCTACGTTGTCAAGATGCCCTTCTGCACCAGGATAGTAACCATTCTACACAGCTGGCCGTTTGGGCTACTCGTTGCAGGCAAATGATTCCTAGGAAGGATGCCAATCTATACGAGAACTGTGACAATCCTATGCACCTTGGCACTTCTCCAAGGAAAAAGTAAAAAAATATGACCATGAAACTTCAAGAAGATGGGCGTTTGGGCTACTCGTTGCAGGCAAATGCTTCCTAGGAAGGATGCCAATCAATATGAGAACTGTGACAATCCTGTGCACCTTGGCACTTCTCCAAGGAAAAAGAAAAAATAAATATGACCATGAAACTTCAAGAAGATGGGCAAGGCTTCCTCCCAGTGAAATTTCTCAAGGGAAAGACAAATCTCATGCAGAGACATCACGCTGGAAAGAGGAAAAATGCAATTCCTTTTGGTTTCTTTCTGAGAGCGAGAGGCTGTGAAATTCACATCTCTCCTGCTGGGTGAACAAGTACTGTTTAAAATCTGTCCTAAAACAGTCGCTAACCCGTTTCATTGAGGAAACCCAGTTAGAAACTCGCTCATCGTGACAACTTGTAGCATTAGAAAAGATGCTCTCACTTTTTCTTCGCTCAATGGGGGGATGCTCCCAGCCTGATTACCTTGTCTTTTTTCTGATGGGGGACCTCTGTCTATTTTATTGTATGGAGGAGGATTCTGGCATGTGAGTCTGGACTTCCAAACTGAACCAGCCCTAGCACTGTTTGGACCTCTGTTGAAACCTGTCTTGGGTCCCCTAAGGGGAGAAAGGCAGGCAGCAAATTGACCAACCAACCAACCAATAGATAAATATCTAGTACTGTTGATTCTCTCGCCCGCCTTCCATTTCTGTATGTATGAAACTGAAACATATATTTGGGCCTATGGAGCTTTTAGGCAGTTATAAATGACTAAATGAGAAAGTTAAAAAAATAAGACAATGAGAATCATTGAGGGCTGGGTCGATCTCAATGAGAATGTACGCATTTGTCAGACAGTAACAGCAGCTAAAAATGCACGTAGGTAAAAAAGCACATCGCTTCAATTGAACTAACTATCTGGCCATCTTTCCATGCCCGTGATCTCTTACGGATCAGGCACCCCCCCACACACAAAGACCCAACAATTTTAAAATATTAATGCTTTAATGACTGTTTTTAATATAGGGTATATTATTAAAATATTGCCTACTTTTAATGTTTTTAAAGTTTTAATATTGTTGTACGCCACTCAGAGACCACTGGTAATGGTGCGGCTAAACAATCTTGCAAATAAATAAATGAATATATGCATTTATTTATTTATTTATTTCGACCTCTTTTATTTAAAGGCCAGGAAATCAGAAGGGCAAATATTTAAACTAAGGGCTTCCGAGATCACCTTCAGCCACCAACAAAATGGTCAGCCTTTATCAACTCAACTTGGCTGAATTGTGTCCCTATCTGGAAGCGTAGCGCTTTGGAGCTAGATCCTGTGAAGAAAGGGCAGGGAGAGAGAGAGAGAAAGGAGTGGAAATGAAGGTGAGGAGGAAAATAGGGAGGAACTGCTTAGTCCTAGTTAAGCCTCCTTTCCCAGCCAATAACATTCGTGGTGGCGCTGCGGGTTAAACTGCAGAAGCCTCTCTGCTGCAAGGTCAGAAGACCAGCCGTCGTAAGATCGAATCCACGCGACAGAGGGATTTGCGCGTCCCAGTTCCTGCCAACCTAGCCGTTCGAAAGCATGTAAAAAGGCGAGTAGATAAAGAGGAACCACCTCGGTGGGAAGGGGTAAGGGCCTTCCGTGTCTAGGCGCACTGGCCACGTGACCACAGAAACTGTCTTCAGACAAAATGCTGGCTCTACAGCTTGGAAACGGAGATGAGCACCGCAATGTAGAGTCAGACATGACTGGACTAAATGCCAACGTAGAGTCAGACACGACTGGACTAAATGCCAAGGGAAACCTTTATCCTACTGAATATTTGGAATGCAATAGGTAGGATCCCAGATTTCTTCATACTTAATCAGTAACGGAGGAAATTGATGCATATATATACAACTTGAGCAGATATTCCCTAACTCTGCTTTGCTCTGGATCCATCTCACCCCATCGATGTGGCACCATCTGCTACCTGGATACCGAGAAAAGAAAGCTCTGCCTTCTTCAGGTGTCTCAACTGTTTGGAGAGGCAACATTTCATAGCACTGACGATCAGTCACAAACACGAACCATTAATCATCTGAGCAAATGCAAATACAATGAAATAAAAGTTGCCACGAGTGAGACAGCTGTATGATTCATTTGGATTTTCTAAAATCTAAGCAGATTCATATCTCTTGCTGAACAACTTCTCTTGATTTTATGATTAATAGGGTTTTTTGGGGGGTTTTTTCCTTGTGAAAAAAAAAAGAAAAACGCAAGATGCATTTAGCTGGAAACATGATCCTGCAGCTCTGTAATACATCTAAACACACCAACAGATCAACGAGATCATCCAGAACGACCCTCAGCTCCTCTAAAGACCCAGAAACCATCCAACGTCTACATGTCTCAGTGAAAGCAACCAGCGCTGGACGGAAAAAAACTATCCAGGCTTTCTTGACATTTCTTGCAAAAGAAGTCTATTTTGGGAAACCCACCATGCTCCTACTCAAAAGGAAGGGAATGCAAATAAGCAGTTATAATTGCAATGCTCTTTTGCAATAACTAAAGCACAACCAAAATTATGCTCTCTCCAACTAAGTAGGGGCAACTTGAATCAAGGAGATAAATTAATACCCCACAAAGACCCACAAAGATAAACCAAGGGAAAAGATTTGCCTATCTGTTCCATGCCACACTGGTTCACCCCCTTTTTCACTCTCTCCCACTCCTCAATTTTGCTTTCCCACTTAAATCCCAACCTCAAAGTTTGTATTTCTTTCCAATTTGCCCATATCGCGATGGCTTTGACAGCAAAAGAAAAAGCACTGCAAAGGCATTACAGAAAGTCACCACGAATCCGCCATGAGGAAAACAATAGAAGAGGCCCCCGAAACTGACAGCATTTCATTCACAGAATAATTAGATGGATTTTGACAATAAACTACATGAAACCCAGAAAAGAAAGAAAGTGGATTTAAAACAAACAAAAAAAGCCCACTTCCTCTCTTTCTGTATCTGTTGCTCAGAGTACCAGAAATGGATAAATCAAGTGGAGTGAAAAAGTAATGATTTCCCCACTTTAAAAAAGGCATTTATTTCCGAGATAATACAGAATGATCAGAGAAAGCGTGTTTTCTTTAGTGCTTGTTAAAAGTTACGGAAACGAGCGCTCCAGATTATGGCGACAGCTTACAAATAACTCAACTGAGCCATTAATTATAGCCTAGGACTTCACTTTTGTCATTACGGCAACAGACACAACTTGAAGTGCGTGTGTGTGTGTGTGTGTTTGTGTGTGTGTGTGTGTGTGTGTGTGTGTGTATGCACTAATGAACTGAAAGAAAAGACTGGCAGTTTCAAGCATTGTGTAAATCACCAAGAGAACACAGCACTCCTCCAGCAGGACGATGGGTTTAATCAGAGGGTGACATTTAATTAGCAAATTTCTTTTGTAGATAAAAGGTCAGCTGAAAGGAGAGCAGTCCACCCTGACCCGCCACATCATGGCCCAAGGAAGCTTTGTATGGAACACAGAGGCTCAACCATGAGTCACACTGCTGAAAAACATATGGGGGGGGGGAGAAGAGAGACACGTCCTTCTCTGGCTGTTTACAGAAACGGCAGCTTCTCAGTCCCGGGCAGCCATCCACTCCAGTGACCTGGTTTCTCGGGCATCCATACAGGTTGAGGAGGTGCAAAAGAATCTAGAGAAGAACATGTGAAGGTCGGTCTCCCAGACTGACTCAGACGGCCATCTCTTCTGCTATTGGCAAAGTTTTTCTCCATGATCTCCTCCAGATGTTCTCCCTTACACGTGATGTCCGAGATCTTTCTCTCTAGAATTGTGAGGAATCACCTTGGGATTTTTTTTCCCTTCGAAGGAGACCTGTAACGTGGTAGAGCAGGAAGGGACCCCTGAGCATCCTTAAGTCCCTCCACCCCGCCAACACAGGACACTCACACACATCAAATACACCTGACAGACGGTTTCAAGAAAGAGGAAGCCTGATTTCGGTTGAATCTCAGGAAAAACTTCCTAACTGTTAGAGCAGCACAACAGTGGAACCCATAACACTGTTATGGGAGGTGGTGAGCGCTCCAACACTGGAGGCCTTCAAGAGAAATTTAGAGAACCATCAGTCTCATATTCTTTGATTTGGATTCCTGCACTGAGAGAGGGACATGGTGGCGCTGCGGGCTAAACCGCAGAAGCCTGTGCTGCAGGGTCAGAAGACCAGCAGTCGTAAGGTTGAATCCATGTGACGGAGTGAGCGCCCGTCGCTTGTCCCAGCTCCCGCCAACCTAGCGGTTCGAAAGCATGCAAAAGTAAGTACATAAATTTGGACCACCTCGGTGGGAAGGTAACAGCGTTCCGTGTCTAAGTTGCACTGGCCATGTGACCATGGAAGATTGTCTTCGGACAAAAACGCTGGCTCTGTGGCTTGGAAACGGGGATGAGCACTGCCCCCTAGAGTCGAACACGACTGGACCAAAATTGTCAAGGGGAACCTTTACCTTTACCTTTTACCTGCACTGAGCAGTGGGTTGGACCCGGTGGCCTTACAGGCCCCTTCCAATTTCATTATTCCAGGAAAACCTTTGAGGAAGGCAATCCCACCACCTCCTGATGTTGAGAATCTCACACTCACAACGACCCACATCCATGTTGTTTACTGTTGGGAGGCAGGGCAAAAGGCAGTATTTGAAAGACTCAAATTGTCTTTCTATTGGAGTGCCAGTTCCACGGCAGGTATGACGTGCCAGCCTGGTCAAAAGAGGGGCTTTCTCCCTCCTTCACTGGCCTTGATTGGCAATGGACTGGGAATTAATTTAGCTTGAATTCATTTTAATAAGAGAAGTGGGGCATAAGCCAGGATAGCTATCCCAGCTGTGATGTCTCTAAAGACCGTCGCATGCAGAGCGAGGGTCTCAGAAGGTTGTCTTGAGATGGCCGTGGTCCGACAGCAACGCCGTGGGCGGCGTGGGTGAGGTGGCCCAAGAGACAGCAAAAGAGATTGGTTCCACCTTGTGAATATCCTCTATCTCTCTGCCTTGCACTTTTCTTTACACCTGGCAAGGCATCATATCCAAGAGCTGCTATAATCTGTCACTGAGGGAAGAAGTTATGGAAGGCTTTTCAGAGGAGAGCCATCTGATGGATGCTTTCGATCCATCCCATCGCTCTTCCAGATAAATCCATCAGAAATAACCGTAAGACGTCGGGGACTTTCTGCTTGAGAAGAAATGCTCCGTCGTGCAGAATGGCCCTCTCACCGTACGCAAGACAGTCGCGGACAGTCTGCACACCTGCAAAGGTTCATCCATCATCCACGAGGCATCTGATAAATCCCACCTCCCCAGGCCAACACCCTACTTCTCCGTTTCATTTCAGCACCATTCTGTGTGAGGTGCTTTCCTAAAGTCGGAAAGAACAGGCTCTCGGAAACAACAACAACAGCAACAACGCCTCCTGCTGCCATGAGTCTTGAGCGCTCCTCATGAGTCTTGAGTGCAATGCTTTGAAATAGTAGACCAAGCTGAGGAAGTGGAGGGTGTCCAGAGCTTTTGAGACAAAGCTCAGTGCACGCAAGGAGGTACCGGGTATGAGCAAGGAAAGAATCCCGCTTGAAATCCTGTCACAGTTCGAGTAGGCAACCTGGGTCGAGGGGGACGATGGGCCAGGCTCAGTGGAAGGGCACCTTCCCCTACTGCTCCTTGCACAGCCACAGCCATGGGAGTTCGGCCCTCTTTCCTTTCGCTCAAGGATAGGAATTAAGCAACTTCCTTTTGGAGACACGGAGCAGAGAGGGACAGGATGGAGAGATGCACACCTGGCCCGTGACTCTTCTCCATGGTCTGTGGGTGCTGTGGGGGAGACCCAGTCAGCCCTGGGGGGGACAGGACGGAATACCCACTGTACCAACCAAACAAGTCCTTTCCTGCAAACATTTCATACCTCCATCCTGTATACACACACTCACTCTTGTGAGCCATGAAAGAAAAGTGCCTGTGTTTCCTCTGAAATGGTCTCTCCCCCCCTCCCATCCCTGTGAAATTACACCTTGCTCAATGCTCGCTCTTTCGATCACGCTTGGATGCCCAGACCCCGACCTCTGGTTTTCTGGAGCAAAGCATCCTGACTGTCAAAGAATCCTACAAACCCTGGTGATGATTTCCTAACCTTTCAGGGACTCTTAACGGTCAAATCAGAACAGATAAAGTGAGCTGGAAGAAACGACACGGGGCAAATATGGTTACTTGTGTTTTTCCAGCTCAGTTTGAGGTGAACTTTTCCAAGAACCTGTGCTTCTCTCTCTCTCTCTCTCTCTCCTGGTGATGATTTCCTAACCTTTCAGGGACTCTTAACGGTCAAATCAGAACAGATAAAGTGAGCTGGAAGAAACGACACGGGGCAAATATGGTTACTTGTGTTTTTCCAGCTCAGTTTGAGGTGAACTTTTCTAAGAACCTGTGCTTATCTCTCTCTCTCTCTCTCTCTCTCTCTGTGTGTGTGTGTATTTGTGTGTGCATGGATGTGTGACACAAAGAGAGAGAGAGAGAATATGAGAAAGAGAAAGAGAGAGAGAGATAGAGAGAAGCCATGCATGTGAACTGAACAAATCCCTGACCTCTCAGCTCCTACTATCCCTGGACAATTCTCAGATATCTTCCTTGGGACCTACACAGAAGGGGAAACAGGATTGGTACCTAGCTGCAGCAGTATCTGGCAGGTGGCGTGTTCCGCTCTAACACAGCTTCTCATCGGCTTCAACAAATATTGGACTATCTGGACAGTAGGTAGATACGTAACCCTTCCATAGATATTCTCAAGCAAGATCTAGTCTCGTTATGGCTCTGTTCTCCCGGCCCTGATATTCTTCCTAGAAAGTAGGGAGCACGGCCTTCCCTGGGGGCACTTGGTTCTCTCCATGTTGGAAGAGCCAGCTGTCCTTCAACTGAGCAGCACTCCGGCAACTTTGCCTCCTTCCTTTGCAACGACATGACCCTAAAAAGTGACTTTAAAAGACATGCCCAGATATGGCCTTAAGAAATCAGGAAGAAACACACTTCTCCCCCCCCCCCTCATGACATGACCCTAAAAAAGTGACTTTAAAAGACATGCCCAGGTATGGCCTTAAGAAATCAGGAAGCAACACAGTGCTCCCCCCCCCTCTCCTCACTTTACTAGCTGTAATAGTTATGGGTCCTGGACAGGGAGAGGGTGAAATTTCTAGCCATGGGTTGAGTCAGTGCAGCTGTGAAACAACACAAGTGAACGATGACCATCCACTCTTGTCCATGTTTTGCCTCCATGGCCAACAACTCAACCCAACCCTTCAGAGCTCAGCTCTTCTTCAGCTCAAGCTCCCGTTTGTGTGCCTGTAGCAGAGACAGCCTGGATGTTCCTCTCTTGCCACCTGGAAGCCTAAGACACGTGTCTACCTGGCCCGGCTCATTGAGTTGGTCTCATCTTCCTTGCTTCCTGCACCAAGAGATGCTCCGCTCATTGGTCACCCTGGGTCAATTGTTTAGATACAGGCCTAACTTGCTCCCCAAATTAGCTCATTTGGTTCAGACTCATTTGGGGAAAGGATCTCGGAAGTCCTATTACCTGGAAATCCATTTGGATGTCAAGGACTTCCATATCATGGTTCCCATTCTCCTGTTGACCACCCACCTCCCAGCGCCCCCCCCACTCCACCTCTCAACTGCCGTTTGCACAGAGGGTAGGCACAAAGCCGTTCCAGAAGCACCCTCACCTGTGCTGCTGGATATGTTGACGTCAATGCTGATATCTGAAATGCCTCCTCCTTTCAGAGACGCAACACAGGTGTACGTCCCAAAGTCCGTGAACTTCAAGTCAATGATGTCCAAGTTGGTGGTCCCTGGAGAGACGTCCGGGTCTGTCTGAGTAATCACCATCCTCTCGGAGCTGCGGAGAGGCCGTCCATTCTTAAACCAGCTAAAGGTGAGCTCTTCCGATGGAACTGCCTCCACCTGGCAAGAGATCTTGACCTCTCGGCCAATCTGGATGTTGTCGTCTTTATGATAAGGGTCGGGGGTGATCCAGAATCGTCCTTTCCTCAAGGCTGGAAAAAAATAGAGTTAAAGACTTTAGAAATCAGTTGGATACAGGAATATCACAGGGAGTTTGGAGAGGGAAGGAAGGAAGGAAGGAAGGAGCCTCCACCTGGCAAGAGATCTTGACCTCTCGGCCAATCTGGATGTTGTCGTCTTTATGATAAGGGTCGGGGGTGATCCAGAATCGTCCTTTCCTCAAGGCTGGAAAAAAATAGAGTTAAAGACTTTAGAAATCAGTTGGATACAGGAATATCACAGGGAGTTTGAAGAGGGAAGGGAGGAAGGAAGGAAGGAAGGAAGGAAGGAAGGAAGGAAGGCACACACATACTGTAAATGAGACACATCATGATTATTGTGTCATTAGGGGGGTAAGTCCCATCCCTTGTCAATTCAGAGTAGAGCCCCTTGCCTCTCCATTAGGTCCTGGGCCACCTATGGTCACTATGGTATAGAGGCAGAAGGAAATTTAGTGGACGTTCATTTCTGGAGGAAACCTTGATCCATGCTTGCAGCGGGCTCTAAATGGCACAGTGCCCCACCTTGAGATGATGGCATGACCCAGGAATAAAGCAGTAATCTGGACATAGACTCAGGAGGCTGAGGAACTGGTGGTATTAACAGAGGAGACACCCGTCTCTGAGTGCTTGAGACACACACGGACGGCTTCGAACTTCAGAAGATCGAACACCCTTGAGACCCATTAGCCGAAGACCTCTAAATCTAAACCAGCAGCATCAAGCCTTGACCGCTGGGACAGCACCTTCTTCTTCAAAAGCTCCATCCCACCAAGGGGTGATGGGCTAAATGACAGCAATAAGGTAAGCATTTAAGGAGAAAGGTGGAGAGACAAGGGAGCAGGGGGCTTGGCGCCAAAGACCTATCCCTTCAGAGGGGCAGCTCGTCCCAGGAATTCATGAAGCTCCAGACCTTGTCTGAGCAAACCGGTCACCTGGAGAACAAGCCCCAGGCGGTGCCCTCTGTCCTGTCTTGAACTCCAAATGCTTCCACCACTTGCCCAAACACAAGACCACAAGGCCAGGCCTTTTCCTAGAGGCCAAGGAGAAGGAAAACCGCACCACCCTGCCTGGCCTCCAACCTTTGGGCCAGACGGTGCTGCACCGGCGGTCTTGAGGAGAAGGATGGTGCCCACGGAAGGTCCATTTTAGCAGCCATCCATGAGGGACCCCAGAGTCTCCCCAAAGGAGGTGAGGACTGGGAACATACTTGAGCCAGGAGAGTGCCCTGCCAGCTGAAACGTCAACTCTGGAAGCACCATGCGCTCCAGAGTACTCTTCAAAATCTTTATGGATGACTTGGATGAGAGAGAGTGTGTAGGATATGTATTCTCGAAGGCTTTCACGGCCAGGATCTGATGGCTGTTGGGGGTTTCTCAGGCTGTTTGGCCATGTTCTGGAGGTTTTTCTTCCTAACGTTTCACCAGCCTCTGTGGCTGGCATCTTCAGAGGACAGGAGTCAGCACTCTA
>NW_018151769.1:0-35117 GCF_900067755.1 Pogona vitticeps
TCTCAGTCTAATCTTTCTCACAGATGTCCTATGAGAATCAAACATAGGGGGAAACGTCTATCTTCATCATCTAAAGCACTTTGCGATAAGTGTGGGAGCAAAACCTAAAAATATACAGTTCTGGGTATATATATATATATATTTCACATGGGTGACAATTAAGCACTTAACTGTTAATTGTGAACACCTCCATAGTTCCTTTTAGAAGACTCTTGTGGTTGGATGTTTATGCATGACTGTCTGACACATCTCAGAAGTCGAAAATCTCCCCTAACGAAATTGGCTGGCAGCTATTCCGAAGAATATAAATTAGGTTTTCCATCAAGTGTGTAAGTATTTTCATATATGTGTTATATCAGGGTTAGCTAGACTTGACATTTTTTATTAAAACATCAAATTCCACCAACTGGAGAGATAATGGCAGAACGATGGCCCTGGCAACTGGATATAAAATATAACATACATAAAATTAGAAGGAACAAGGCATATGGTTAGACCAAGAACTTGTGATGACCAGAACCACATTCATGAGCCCTTTCACACAGATCAATCATTGCTCCCCCCCTACCCCCAGTGCTCTCTTCCAGCATCCCAGTTTGAGGATCAGAAGCTCTCATTCTTAGGCAACAGGAAATTTAACTATCTCACAGTTCAGTGACTAGAAGCCTACCAGCAGATCATGACTGTTAGCAAGGCAGAAGTGGTTCTGCTCCTCCCAGATCCCTATCAGGGGTGGCAATGGATTGGGGGCATGTTTAGGTACACAGATGTTTCCATATTATCTTGGCTTAGGGTTTGGGCTTTGATGGAAAGGAAGTAAGAGAACACTCCAGCACTAAAGAACGGGTAGCTTAAGTTTTCCCTTTTGGGCACAAAAGAAATACAACCAAAAAGTCCATGTATTTTCCTGCGCCATAGATTCCAGAATGGGTAAACACTGGCTTTTGTTGGCTTTATCAGAGTGGCAGACCTGGTTGCCAGCAGCCCTAAGTGGCTCTCAGGTAAGACCAGGTTAATACCGCTTCTTGCTGACCTGGGCAGTCCTGTAGTACTGTTTTCTTAGCTAAATTTTTATTTATGTATTTAAAATATTTTCACTCCTCCATTCTCTTAAAAAGGACCCAAGACTGAACATCTAGTCTTCTCCCTTTTTTTGCTGGAGAAAGTTGTTTTTATCTGTGCCTCTGTTTAACCTCACCCTTCTTAATCATTGGTCTGTCATTGCTATGTCATTGCATTTACATCTAATTTATCTTATTCAAAATAACACAGAATAAGATCAATTTTAAAATAAAATATTAAATACTGACCCCATACCTCAACAAATAAAGCAATCCCCATCCAATAAATCAAATACAAATCAATGGCAAATGGACAACATAAAGATGGTTAACCCATACGGCACTGAGATGATGCTTGCAAAAGCTTCAATAAACAACCTGGTTTTGAGCATCCTCTTGAAAAGTGAGGCAGGAGGCCAGGTGCAGGTCTACTAGGAGCCCATTCCAAAGCGAAGGGGCCATGACCGAGAAGGGCCTGTTTCTAGTTTATTACTTCCTGGCCTCCCTTGGGGTGACAACCCAGAAGCACATTAGCCTGGGAGGACTGAGTGGTATATGTGAAAGTTCTTGGAAAAATACACTTCAGTAAGTACCAAATTATTCAGATTGGTTATTTTTTTTACCTGAATCCATTGGAGGAAGGGATTTGAGAATTTTTAAAAAATTATGGAAGTTTAAACTTTCCTTCTCCTATGTGCAATGGGCCCAAATTTAATTAGCCACTCTCTCCTGCATATTTATAGGCCAAAAAAACATAAAATAATGTTCAGTGGAATGTTACACATGTAATGCAGTTTAACCCTCAGAATGAATGGACCCCTCTAAAGCTAAGCATTAATTCTGAGAAGTAGAACTAAACTGAAATCACACCAAAACACTTTGTCAGAAGTCCCACAGGTGGGAGAAGTCATTTTCTTAGTGTGAGCAATAAATGATTTGGAAGCAAAATCTCTTGTTGATTTCCTGGAAATCACTCACAAACCAAACGGTGTTGAGATACAGTAAGTGATAATAATAAAGCTCATCTTGTTGATTTCCTGGAACCAAACGGTGCTGAGATACAGTAAGTGATAATAATAAAGCTAAATAAAATTATACTGCCATGCATTCTGTGAATATATATTTTTAATTACATGCCATTCTTTACATTAATCACTGCCATACATTCTATGAATATTTTTTTAATTACATGCCATTCTTTACATTAAAATATGTTTTACCCTTCTTCCCAGACAATGTGAAACGCCCCAGGGCTCTTGGGGGGCCTGCCAGGAAGTCACATATCTACTAGGAACATCCTGCACTGGCCAAAACACGTTGAAATTAAACCACAATTTGGCACTTGAGAAGAATCTTTGCAAACAAATCTAGCTGATTCGTATCACCTGCAGACTCTACATTCACACAGCAGCTCCCAAGAAACAGCTCACATCCATAATCAGTAGTTTCACTATGTACTTATACGAACAGAATTAATATGTTTACCAGAAGACTATTTGCTCTACCAGGCAAAGCACATTGAGAACTGGAAGGCTGAATAAAGCTAGACGGGATATCAGACTAAAGTGGACCCTCTACTTACAGAATGAATCCATATTGGAATGGTGGCTGCAGGTCGAAAACTCTGTAGGTCGAGTCTCCACTGACCTACAATGCATTGAAAACCGATTAATCCCATAACCGGCCGTTTTTGTTCCATTTTTGTTCCATTTTGTTGTTGTTGTTGTTTTCTGGTCTGTAGGTCGATTCTCAGGCTGCAAATCGAACCTAAATTTTGTGGCCAGAGAAGTTGGTAACTTGAAAAGTCTGTAAGTCGAGCCGTCTGAAAGTCAAGGGTCCACTGTATTTCAATCGGCCCTGAGGTGTTATGGAAAATGGAGTGAAATGGTTACCACACTTTTCCTGTCCCAAAGCTGACTCCCATCCTTATGGTTTTGCTGGCCATCCTCTTGGGGAGACCATCTGCTGCCTGCCTCTCTCTAGCTAAAGGAAGAGAACAAACTGGAAGGGTCTTCAAAGGAAGACAAAGGAAGGAAATGAGCCTAAGATTGACAATCTGCCTGTGGGTTTAGTAGCAATCTGGTTGCTACTAAAGATTCGGAGAGACAAAGGGGAAGAAACCACTTGGGCCGTCTCTCCAGGTTCATCACAACCACCACTTCTGCAAAGTGGGGCAGGTCATTTGGTACATGTGTTGATGCTTATAGCCCAACATTTGTCCTCTGCTACAGCCCATGGGAACGGCTGCTAGTGGTGAGAGTTACGGAAGAAACCTTCACATCCAAAGTGTGGAGATATTCTTCTTCAGCAGATTATTAGGAAGGCTTTGATCCCTGCTTCATTTTGCTCTCCTGCCAAGTCTAGGATGGCTGTTGAGTAGATGTTCCTCTCTTTGGCTATGGGGGATGTTCCATGTTCTCTTTGAGCTCTATTCTGATATCAAAGCCATCATTTAAGAAAATGTGGTCCCTTCCTAGTAGTAGTTTAGTCGTTTAGTCCTGTCCAACTCTTCGTGACCCCATGGACCAGAGCACGCCAGGCCCTCCTATCTTCCACTGCCTCCCAGAGTTGGGTCAAATTCATGTTGGTTGCTTCGCAGACACTGTCCAGCCATCTCATCCTCTGTCATCCCCTTCTCCTGTTGCCCTCACACTTTCCTAACATCAAGGTTTTTTCCAAGGAGTCTTCTCTTCTCATGAGATAGCCAAAATACTGGAGCCTCAGCTTTAGGATCTGTCCTTCCAGTGAGCACTCAGGGTTGATTTCCTTTAGAATTGATAGGTTTGTTCTCCTTGCAGTCCAGGGGACTCTCAAGAGCCTCCTCCAGCATCACAATTCAAAGGCATCAATTCTTTGGCGGTCAGCTTTCTTTATGGTCCAGCTCTCCATGGGGGATGTTCCATGTTCTTTTTGAGCTCTGTTATCAAAGCCACCATTTAAGAAAATATGGTCCCTTCCCAGTCATACTGAAATAGCTCAAATAACCACAAGAAAGCAGCTTCTGCTGTTTTTGTGCCTGCTCCCACTAGGGACCGATCTTTACTCTCAAGAGCCTCCTCCAGCATCACAATTCAAAGGCATCAATTCTTTGGCGGTCAGCTTTCTTTATGGTCCAGCTCTCACTTCCATACATCACAACAGGAAAAACCATAGCTTTGACTATTCGGACTTTTGTTGGCAAGGTGATGTCTCCTAGTCATACTGAAATAGCTCTGTAATTTCAAATAACCACAAGAAAGCAGCTTCTGCTCTTTTTGTGCCTCCTCCCACTAGGGACCGATCTTTGAAAGCTCAGTGGGAGTCAATATAGATAATCTGTGGCTGCTTTGAATGAGGAAAATTCCAGGTTGGGCATACTTAGAATAGGAATGGAAAATAAAGCTGTTTATGTCATCATGCCTTGATGCATCACTACATCTGTGCATGGTTGGGGCTCACCAATGCATCTCAGAAAGGAAATTGTACAGCTTGGGCGGGGGGGGGGAGAAAGGAACCAAAATGGAGCAGGGAATGAATTGACTCTTTACTGAGGAAACATTCCAATATTTGGGACTCCCCCCACCCAGTTAAAATAAAAAAGTAAGAAGAGATATTACACCAAAATTGAGGTGATGTTGGGAGAAAAATAAGGAAAAGTAGAGAGAAACTAAAAACAAAATATTGTGCCACTTTAAGGACTAACAAATTTGTTTCAATGTGTTTGTGAATCCAAATCCACTTCCTCTGACACATGGCGTGCTCATACTATTTATATGAGTTTATCCATGTTCCCACAGTGGCAGGGATGGTGACCAGGCAAGGATACAGACAACAGACGTTCCTGGATCAGTAACTCAGGAATGGGATTATGTGGGTGTTACATACTCAAAACTGCAAGTTGTAGCCCAGGTGATGATGTGTATGCCCAGTAGATTTGGCTGTTACAGAAATGTTAGGAGTTGTTTCTGGGGCAGAGCTCACCCTGTGTCAAGGGAGACAACTATTTTGTATACATGTTATGGAAAACTGGATTGTTAGCATTTGTAGTGTGCCAAGAAGCCTTGATCCCTATTTAAGGTCCTAAGGATACGCTTGTATTTGTTTATGTAGCCTACTTCCACTTGTTTCTCACTACAGTCTTTCTTTATAATTCTCTTTTTCCTACAATAGTGACTTTGAGATCCATAACAGAATAGATCCTGAAAGATCCAAGCATTCAGATACTGGTTGTCTGTGTTGCCACTGCTGATCTCAAATGATGTTGGGTGGCATTCTTTCTCTCTTTTAGTGTAGTCAACATGTCGAAACAGACTAACAGGGCTACATGTTTGGAAACAGGACAGAGGCATAAAAAATTAAATATAGTGTGGCAAAAAATGTAAAGTGGGAAGACTTCTTTCCTGTCTTATAAACTGAGAACTTAGGAGCCATCCCATGAAACTAAGGCATGAATGAAAGATTTAATGTTAAACAAAAGGTGAAGGAAAATGTATGTTTCCTATTGTTATATTTTCCTTCCAAGTAGGTAATTCCTTCAGAGTTCAGTCAAACTTGCAAATGAAGCCCATATTTACCTCGTAAAAACCAATCATGAAACAAAACCAAGCTAAATGAAAACCAATCATGAAACAAAACCAAGCTAATTTGCAACAAGAGGCAAGTTCATGTGAGGATAAACAGATGTCTTCTACCTATGAGGGGAATTCTGTATTTCATGACCTACCAGCGGCATCATTCAGTTTGGTCCAGGGCACTCACAAGGAGGTATTTCTTCACAGAACATGTAGTTCAACTATGGAATTTGGAATCGCAAGATGAAGCACTGGCGACCATTAACTTAGGTTATTGTAAATGAGCATGAGGAAAATTCATTGAGGATAAAACTGTCAGGGGGCGCTCCTTGCCACAATTACTTCATGCTACCTCTAAGATGAGAGACCATCAACAAACTGTGCTTTAGTTCAGGATTTGTTTAAGACATGCCCTTTATTCATTACCAGAGCTATACAGAATAGCCATTTGATATGCCTAAATCTTTCCAGACCAAATGCCCCTTTCTGAAAAGATGCTGGAATCTCTCGTCATACAGGCCTGCAGCATTTATAAGAGAACAGAGAGTCAGGACCATACTGCATATTTTTCTTGACTAAAATAAGGCAACGTTTTGCAACATAAAACAAGTTTCAAAGATAGAAGGAAAGGATGTGATCACAATACGATCGTATGAAAGACTACAGTATATGCTCTGTACAAAAGCTTTAGGTTGCAAAATTAGATTTTCATTTGGTTACACAAAAGGATTGCAAATACTCGGTCTCTAGAGTCCTACAAGGGTCCCACATTCTTTTCTTATCAGGTGAACAGATCAAGTGCTGTCACAGATCGTTTTGTCAATACAGCTGTGTGTCGCCCTCATCATTCAGGCTTACATAGAATATGGGTATCATGAGGATTTTCTCCATCAAAGGCCACATTTTGTGCAGTCCTCTCACCTTCTGATGGTCTATTGCATTATAACTGTTTCCGTTGTGTGCAAATTTGTGTGGTTTTAAAAATTATTATTATTAAATTAAAACTCTTCCCTGAATCATTAGCTCTTATAGATATCCTGCTGAGGCATCCCAGACGGCTTCGGTGTCTTCTTGGATCTGGATGTGCTATCATCCTCCTGCTCGTGGGAGCCATAATAGCACTTGGTGTTTGGGGTGAGTGGTTGTCCATGTTTAACATCACACAATGTTGTCCATGAAGCATTATGGCTCATCCTTAGCCTTACAGAAGAAGCCTCCAAGTGTCATCAGCAGTGCCTCAGAAAACAGTACTCCAACCATCTCCTTGTTAATTAGTGGCAATTTGCCCCCACAACCTATGTCATTCCTCTTACTCTGAAGTAAAATCCCATCAGGATGCTGGGCAGGATCAGTAGACCAGGTTGCTTATACAGCCCTCTCATTGGATCCTCATAACAATCCTGTGAAGTAGGATAGCTTGAGAGATGGTGACTGGTTCAATGTCACCCAGTGACTGGGTAAGGATTTGGACCCAGTTCTCCCCAGCCCTACTACAACACCTGAACCACCTCTTGGTGTCTCACTGCATTGACAACTGAGTTTTAGTCATGCACACAAAATGCTACAGATTGAGTCTGGGAAAACAAGGACAACCCACCCCCTCGACACACATAGACCCCAAAATGGTGGTGGTGGGAGGGAAGGAGCTTGGCAACAATCTGGTCTCGGATTCTCTGTAGATAAGAGAGAGTGATTCCAGACAAAACGGCTAGCTTTAAGTAAACTGTCTATATTTCTACAGAAGATGCCACAACATGGGCCAAACTCCTCTCAGTTATGTCTGGTGGCATTCTGCAAGGGGTGTACATCTTGATAGCTCATTGCCACAAGCAAAGCTGTTTGTGTAGTTATTTGTTATCACGCAACTTGGTGTACAGCAGCAAATGCCTTCACTAACTTTGTATGTGGGTTGTGTGCTGTCAAGTTGGAACCGACTTATAATCACCCTAATAGGGGTTTCAAGGTAAGTGAGATGTTTAAGGAGTGTTTTTACCAGTTTTTTTACACACACACATACACAAAGTGTGTGTATGTGTGTGTCTGTTTCTGTGGCACCTGGGGAAACCATCAAAGTTTCTGCTGATCACATTATGCTGGTATGAAAATACCATAGAACTGGGGAAACCATTTACCATCAAAGTTTCTGCTGAGCACATTATGCTGGTATGAAAATACCATAGAATTTTAGCCATCTTTTTTTTTAAAATAATCTTAAGCAATAATAGTATCTTTGGTTTGTTCATCACCAAATTAGGAATCCCACTGAAAGCTTGGGAGACCAAAGAGTCTCTGGATGCTCTGGAGGATCCACATGCCGTCCAAGAATCCAACTGCAGCCAAGGATGCAACCATGGGACTCAACAGACCAGCCACAATGACTTTCAGGCTTTGCTACAGTTTCTCTGCAAGTTGCATGACAATGATCCATCAGGTAAATTTGGTGTTTACTGTATTAAGAGTCCCATGAACTCTCTCATGGTGCAATGGCTGCCGTTCCATCTTGGTCCATTCCTCAGCTATTCCCTCTACTCCTCTGTCCTTTTCCACCTTCTGATCACAGACCGGGACACCCCAATCTCAAGGTAAGAGGTCAGAGGACCAATTGGGCAAAATCCAGACCCTTTTGCTCCATTCCCTGGCACACAACCCCCTTTCTGGGCCTGTGCCTTTTAGGCTGGCTGTTCTGCGATGATTAGTACAGAGTGGAACTCCCAGTCTCTGGCTCTACAGCCAGATCCCCTTTCTGGGTCTGTGCCTTTTAGGCTGGCTGTTCTGCAAAGATTAGTACAGAGTTAAATTTCCAGTCTCTGGCTCTACAGCCAGATTCCGAATTCCCTGAGCTATGCGTCCCGGGTTTAGCCAGAAACCAGAAGTAAGTTTTACAGAATCCAGTGGAGGAAATGCTGTTTAAAACTTGGAACGAAACCACGTCCATCTCTTTTGATAGACAATTTCAAACTTGAGAACAAAACGGTCTCTGTCTAATTCCACAAGTTGGATTATGAGTTATTTGGTATCACTATGAATACAAGAAGTCATTTATTGCAGGTGAGAAATATTTAGACCTTAGGCAAGTAAACCAACACGAGCTTCCTCTATTTTGTTTGTCTGTTTTAAACAGAAACTTCAAAGTGCAAACTCTGCCCTGAAAACTGGCGGCGTCATGAGAACAAGTGCTACTGGATCTCCAAAGAAAAACAAACCTGGAATGTCAGTCAGGATGACTGTACGGGGAAAGTCTCTCACCTTGCCGTGATTCAGAAAAAAGAAGAGCTGGTAAACACGGACTAGGATTTTTTGTTCTCTGCACTGTAGAAAGAGAAATTCAATAAAGTAAACTGCGTAGTGACACAGGTCAAGGCATGCCCACTGCCCCACCCCTGCACCTCCTGCACCCCAAACCCAGTTTGGACCAGGGAATCTATGACCTGAGGCACTTGGAGAGTGCAATGGGAAGAAGGGATCCATCCCTCGACACACATATGTATAACACACAAATGATTCTGCTCTTGTGTCATGGGAGTAAGGGGGGAAAAATGAACATTCCTCAAAATTTGTAAAAGAAATCTTGTTCTTTCAACTTCTCACCTGATCATCTCCTTTGTCCAGGAATTAGTTCTCTTTATTTTTTTTAATGGAGGTGTGTGTGTGATTGGTCCCTAGCAGAAAAAACACTCCTGAATGACAAGAAATTGGGGGGAGGGGGAATCTGTGATACCCATGCATGCACATAGTCTATCTATGGGGAATTTCAGAATTCACTTTAGTCTCCACACACCATTGTTCTGGGTGCCATTTGTTTTTAATTTAGTAATGTCTTAACTTTAAAAAACAGAACCCTATTATTTAGTACTGTATGTTTTAATGATTGTTATAAACTCCGTAGAATAGTGCTTCACACTAAGGGGGGTGGTAAAGAAAGAAAGAGAGAGAGAGAGAAATTCATGATATGCCCTCGCAGAGTAGTGCTTCACACTGAGGGGGTGGTAAAGAAAGAGAGAGAGAGAGAGAGAGAGAGAAATTCATGATATGCCTCAGGGACTCAAGAGGGGCAGGGCCTGGTGAAGGAGAAATATATTTGCCTTTGTAGAGTCTGGTTTTTTTAGGCTCCTCACCTCTCAACCTCTGTTACGTCTGGCTTGGCTTGCAGGAGCTGTGGCCGGGTCCTGCCTCCTGCTTCTCCTTGCCCTCTGCCTGAGCTGCCAGCCAGCCAGCTGAGGAGGAGCCTCTGGCACTGCTGGGGAAGGAAAACCCACAGCCAGGGGCCCCCGAGGGGAGGTGCCCCACAATAGGGAGTGAGGGGAGCTTGGGGAGGTACAACAGAGGGAATAGGTGGGGTTCATACAGAAGGGAACTGGGGAGAGGTGAGTTGAAAGCAATGTGTCCTCCTCCTCCTCCTCTAAAAACTGTGGCAACACCACAAAAAAACACTTTGCAACCCCCGGGGGGGGGTCACAACCCACATATTGTGAACTCATGATCTAGGCACTTTATATTGGAATTCAATTTAGGTAATAAAAAAATTCATTTTTATATTTTCTATATTTTTGCCATAATAAATGTACATGAATTCTGCATATACAGAGCAGTTGCCTAGTTGTGCCAGATGCATGAAAATGTAGGAGCATGCATTTTGACATCTGCAGACCTATTGCCGTATCATTGACAGGATTTCATACAGCAGATCACTGATGGGGCACAGCTTCTGTGGATTGGACTGACAGTCGTACCCCATACACAGGAATGGGCCTGGGTAGAAGGTTCACTGTTTAATGACACACTGTGAGTACAGTATATTCTCTTGCAGTTCATGAAAGCTGGTCTGAGTCCTGGTCTAACAATCTGTCTACTATATCAGTGGTCCCCAACCTTGGGCCTCCAGATGTTCTTGGACTTCAGCTCCCAGGAACCCTGGCCAGCAGTGAAGACTTCTTTGAGTTGTAGTCCAAGAACATCTGGAGGCCCAAGGTTGGGGACCACTGATATAGTAGACAGATTGTTAGACCAGGACTCAGACCAGCTTTCATGAACTGCAAGAGAATATACTGTACTCACAGTGTGTCATTAAACAGTGAACCTTCTACCCAGGCCCATTCCTGTGTATGGGGTACGACTGTCAGTCCGATCCACAGAAGCTGTGCCCCATCAGTGATCTGCTGTATGAAATCCTGTCAATGATACGGCAATAAGTCTGCAGATGTCAAAATGCATGCTCCTACATTTGCATGCATCTGGCGCAACTAGGCAACTGCTCTGTATATGCAGAATTCATGTACATTTATTATGGCAAAAATATAGAAAATATAAAAATGAATTTTTTTATTACCTAAATTGAATTCCAATATAAAGTGCCTAGATCATGAGTTCACAATATGTGGGTTGTGACCCCCCCCCGGGGGTTGCAAAGTGTTTTTTTGTGGTGTTGCCACAGTTTTTAGAGGAGGAGGAGGGCACATTGCTTTCAACTCACCTCCCCCCAGTTCCCTTCTGTATGCACCCCACCTATTCCCTCAGTTGTACCTCCCCAAGCTCTCCTCACTCCCTACTGTGGGGCCCCTCCCCTCGGGGGCCCCTGGCTGTGGGTTTTCCTTCCCCAGCAGTGCCAGAGGCTCCTCCTCAGCTGGCTGGCTGGCAGCTCAGGCAGAGGGCAAGGAGAAGCAGGAGGCAGGACCCGGCCACAGCTCCTGCAAGCCAAGCCAGACGTAACAGAGGTTGAGAGGTGAGGAGCCTAAAAAAACCAGACTCTACAAAGGCAAATATATTTCTCCTTCACCAGGCCCTGCCCCTCTTGAGTCCCTGAGGCATATCATGAATTTCTCTCTCTCTCTCTTTCTTTCTTTACCACCCCCCTTAGTGTGAAGCACTATTCTACGGAGTTTATAACAATCATTAAAACATACAGTACTAAATAATAGGGTTGTGTTTTTTTTTAAAGTTAAGACATTACTAAATTAAAAACAAATGGCACCCAGAATAATGGTGTGTGGAGACTAAAGTGAATTTTTGAAATTCCCCATAGCTAGACTATGTGCATGCATGGGTATCACAGATTTTCCCCCCCCATTTCTTGTCATTCAGGAGTGTTTTTTTCTGCTAGGGACCAATCACACACACACCTCCATTAAAAAAAATAAAGAGAACTAATTCCTGGACAAAGGAGATGATCAGGTGAGAAGTTGAAAGAACAAGATTTCTTTTGTTTTGCATAACTTGTTGTCGCTAAGTGTGGTTAGTTAATGAAAAGCTGGGGCAATATTTAGTCATGTGGGCCAGTCACGTGTGCCCAATTACACCCCATCAGTTAGTACTTCCAGTGCATATGAGTTCACCGGAATCTTTAAATGCGCGTCCTGTCTAGTAAAGTACGCAGTGGTTGTGGGAGTATATAGAAAAGGGGAGCCCATGAAGAATTTCCTACTAAGCATCCACTTCCTGGCAATCCCCCCAACCCAGATAGACAGGGGATAGTTTACCATGTGTACCTTTGGCTGTTAAAATAATTTGCACAGAGGTGTCCATGTGATGCTCAGGACTCTGCTGCTGAGTATCTCGCTGTAGGATAAGCCGATCAGAAGTGGTAGAAGAGGAGTTGAGCCCTGGATTTATGGCAGCTCATTGAGGCATCTTGCTGAAGCACAAGCCATCTCCGTGTGCATCCAAGTATTTCACAGTTTACAACTAGTGAACAGTCAAGGTCAACAGCTATATGCAGTAAAATAAATTCAGATAATCTTTTATTACAGGCCCAACGTAACAACAGGGTATCTGCAGGTAAACATAAAAACCAGTGGCAGAAACTCTGTTGGCATAATTGATGCCATGTAGCACTGACAATGTCATAAAGCAGCAATTTTTCAGAAATTAAGCATTCCTTAGCTCTGTCCCAAAGCACCTGTAAAATTCCTTTCATTGCATTGGGGCCACAGGATGGGTTGAAGGGGGTCCTTAATTATAAAAAAAATCACTGCCATTGTTAAAAGTACCCTAGCAGCAGTGATTTTCTGTAAAGACATTCCTCTCCTGTCCTGCAGCCCCCAAGGCTTCCTGCTAATAAAAGGGATTGCATGAAAGCCTTGGGAACTTTGGGACAGAAGTCAGAAATGTTTGATTTCTTAAAAAAATCACACAGTTGCTGATGTCATGAGCCTTACATGGTGTAAGTTATGCTAACAGGATTTCAGCCAATGTTATGCTGAGCTTCAGCTGAGCGGAACATTTCCCCAGCATAGTATGTACTACAGGATTGCACCACTTATACAAGCTTTGCTTTTGTGCAAGCGGGAGACTGCTTTGGTTCATGAGAGTCATGGCAAGTGATGCAATCTTGCATTTCTGTGCAGCTGAGACTTACTGCTCAGCAGAAACACAACAGGATAATGGCCTAAAGAGTGATCCATGTGAAAACACTAATTTCAGAAACATTACTTCCATACTCCCAGAATACACCCACTCAATATGTATGTATATCTAGGTGTCATCAAGCAACTACAGCAAGGATGAACTAAGTAAGAGACTAGATCTATTTAAAGTGAGCCAATGGATTTAGCTAACTTTGGACGAACACTCTTTTAACATTCACCTTTTTCTGTAGGTTGCCAGTGACAGAAGCTGCTGAAATCAACAGCTGTGGAATGCTGAAAGGAAGCAAAGTTATATCAGACGCTTGCACTGCAGTAGCCAACTGGATCTGTGAGAAAGAGGCTTTTCTGGTGTAAATATGTAACAATAAGCTGTGCAGCAAACATATAGTCTAGTGGTTCCTAACCTTGGGTAACCCGGGGTACTTGGACTACAACTCCCAGAAACCCTGGCCAGCACAGCTTGTAGTGAAGGCTTCTGGGAGTTGCAGTTCAGTTACTGATCCAAGGTTGTGAGGCACTGAGTCATAGTCTATATGCAGAACTGTTTATCTGGGTCTTATTTCAGTACAGCTGTGCAAAGAATGATCTAGGTTAGTGGTTCCCAACCTTAGGTAACCCAAATGTTCTTGGACTGTAATTCCCAGAAGCCTTCACCATCAGTTGTGCTTGCCAGGGATTCTGGGACTTGCAGTCCAAGAACATCTGAGCTTGGGAAACCACTGACCTTGGTGTAAAGACAACCTCACCCCTTCATTTTCCTTTCCTAAGCACCAAAGATCCTGGAGCTGCTCTCTAAAGGGGTGTTGAACCAAGGCGGGGCAGAGGAGGAATGAAACATTTGAGAGTGGGAAACAGTTGAGACCCTCAACGCCTTTAAGTCAGTACAGAGTGAAGGCAGGAAACACTGTATTTATTGTAAAAGAGTACCAAGGAGGGAAGAACGCTTTTGTTGATTTGATTCTCTTTGATGCTTACTTTTGAAGATTTGTTAAAGACCTGTTTGTTTTTAAAAAAATAAAAAAAAGCATTGTACAAACAATTATTTCAACTGAGCACATGAAACAGGGTGGAGCGTAAGTACACAGAAGCAATGCCAGCTTGTCGGGTTAGCCCTTTGAAAATTCAGAACGACTGCATCATCACATTTCTGCGTAAGAAAATAAGAAGGTTTGTATTTTTTTGGAGAAGCACACTTTGAGAGACAAAAACGTGATAACACTCCCGATTCCATCTCACTAAGGGCTTGGTTACACTGCTGATCTATATATGGATGTTTCCCCCAATGTTTCCGAAAATGAATTCAAGTCACGTGGGTTTTACTGTGAATGTTCACTTTTGGAAACTAAACCCAGAAGGACTTATTGTGTTGGCCGAAGAAGCTAAAAAGGTCGCCATGGAAGTCCCCCCCCCCAATGCATGCATGTGGCTACCTTGAGGACAAGGACGACTGCTGGTGGGTTGAGGCAAAAAGAAGCAAAAACAGTCCAAATGGGGAAAGAGAGAGGAGGGAAGGCAGCCACAGCCGGCCTCAAGAGTACTATAAATCAAGAAGGGTGGAGAGGAGGCGCTGGGCAGGACAGGTGGCACCTCTTTCGCATGATGGGGCAGAGGGAGTGGGGAGGGGGTCCTTCCGGCTACTGCCTTCTCAGGAAGCCACCAGCAGGATGGGAGTGCCGGGGAAGAAAGGAGATTTGAAAGAGGAGTCAGGAGGACACAAAGAACAGGAACGAATGCAAGTGGTTCTGGACTGAGTGTGTCATGGAAGAAGGAGTTTTATAAAGAGAGACAGCAAAGAGGTAGGTTGAGAGTTTCACTTTAATGGGGTCTTTTTAATTGGAAATCAGCACTGCATGTATTTCCCCCTGAAATACATGCAGCCATATGTTTTCTTTATTGCACCTGCCCATCCCTCAAGCATCCATATACTTCTTGCCCTGCCTCTCATTTTCAATAGCAGAAACACTTCAAAAGACCGTATTTATTCCGACAGAGGCGTTCACCTGAACCCTAATGTTGAAAGAAGGTGAGCACAAGTCAAAGCCATGAAGGACAATCTAGGAAACGTAAGGATGTCCTTTTAAAAACCTCTTCCCCATGCAAAGACATCCACCTTCGGTGATTGAGACATTGGGACAGAAGTTGGGAGTTCAGTGCCCCGCTGTGCCTCTTTCACAGGGGCTGGCCTCGAAGATCCAGAGGGCCTTTTCAATCTCTGCAGTTCTGAAATTATTATATCTTCCTGAGTTACGTTTCCCACAAAAATCTTCATCTTCCTGGCCCTTCACATTGACTTCCACATTTCCCCTACTTTCTCATTCTCTTACCAAACAATTCTCTCACTGTTGCTGATATGCTCTTCTGTTTCCTGCAGTGACAAGAGAGAGGCCTCGAGGAACCCCAGAAGCAGGTCAGAAAGTCTGTGGTGTTCCTTGCCAGTTCCTGGCATCCCAACGTATATTACTTTACCTAACTTGGGGTAAAATTAGTGTATTTTTAAAAACTCAACTTCCCAAATTGCCCAGTTCACTGAGATTCAGGAAGGTGTAGCCCCAAACAGTAACTTCTCTGTGCTCAATTAAATTTCATTCATGAGTTTGCTTAAACATTTTCAAAAGCCCCTTCCCCCCCCCACTACCAAAAAATGGCCCTCATGACATCAGGTGAAGGTCCTATCATGACTGATTAGACAGTTTCCTTGGGCAGCTGATTTGGGGTATCTTGAAAACATGCAAACAGCTCATTATTTGGCTCATTAGGACGCCTGCTACCAGGGAAAACAAGATATTTTCTGCCTACCAAAATAACTTGGCTAGTCTAGGATATTCCGTGCCTTGCCTGAGGGAAAGAAGGCACCATTTCTTGCTAAGCCTCAGTCAGCAAAATATCTTAAGCAGGCTCTGCTGAAGAGTGAAATCATTATGTATTGCTCCTTTCAGGAAACAGAAACAGGGCAGGGGAGAATTCCTTCCTTACAGTTCATATTTTTGGCAAAACTCTTGTCCTTCTCCCTTCAGCCTTTCCTGGTCAGGATGCTTATTCAGTTCTTTTGTATCATTTGCCTTCTCTTTTCCTGCCATTTGAGGTGGGCTAGATATCTCAGTGAGCTAGGTATGCAGATGAGGAACTCGAGGTTTATTGAGTTTGATTCCTCACTGGGCATCCTAGGAGAAGAGCCAGCCTGTGTAGCTTTGGGCAAGGCACACCTACCGAGAAATGCCCCCAGAAGGAGGAAATGGTCGACCGCTCCTCAGTACTTTCTAACTAGAAAACTGTGGACACACCGACCAAGAAATGACTCCAGAAGAAGGGAATGGTCGGCCGCTTCTCAGTACTTTCTAACTAGAAAACTGTGGAAAGGGTCGCTGTAAGTCGGAAATGACTTGACAAAACACTACTAGTAGAAATCAGAACTACATGTGGTTTTCCAAATGGAAGCTGGTGTGTTGCAGATGTTTGAAGGAAGAGGGTGCTGTTGCATCCATGTCTCTACAAATGGGCTTCGCATCTGGTTGACCTCTGTCTGAATAAAAAGCTTGACCAGAGAGGCCACAGGTCAGCGCTATTGTGGTGTTTATGTTCTTCCAACAGATTTGTAAGGGAAAGAATGCTTCATTAACATATGTGGTAATAGTTAGAGCACTGGGGAGACCTAGGCTAAGTTCTTACTGAACTGTGAAATGTAGTACAGAAATACACCTAATATGGCCCATGGAAATCAATCTGATCTCTTTCAAGGGATTAAATGGGAGATATAAATGATAAAGTGAATGTTCTGAGGAGTTGTATAAAGTATTTTATTTTTTATAAACAGACACATATAATGCAGATGTATATAGTATATATAAATTCATTCATTCATTCATATACAAATAGATAACACAAAAATTATCCATTCAGATGACAAGCTGACTGTTGTGTTTAGGAGTGCAACATAAAATTGGAATAAGGTTGAATGCAGGGTAGCGTTTTGCACCCTGAACCTGTGTTTAAATATATTGTTTGTTTGTTACATACAGTAAAACAGTAATGTATGCAACAATATACAGTATTCAAACACAGGTTCTGGGTACAATACACTTCCCTACATTCAATCTTATGCAAATTTTATGTAGCACTCCTAAACACCAGAGTCAGGTTGCCATCTAGCCAAACATACTGTATATACAGGATTGTATGTTTCTAATGCTATAATAGCTACAGGCAGTATCATCATTAGCTTAAATAATGCCAAACATTTTTGTTTTATATCCACTGGTAGAAGAATGTCACTGAAACTTGGATATTTGCTTGATGCTTTGTGACAGGGGGTTGGGGTTAGGAATACCCCTTTACTGGAACCAAACTATATGTCAGCCTGTTTTATCAAGATTCTTTTTTTACAAAGTGATGTTCCTTTTTTAAAAACACACACACATAATTCCTATGTTTTTGAACTTTGAAGACAGCAGAGGTACAAGGCAGTGTGTTCATTGTTTTCTCAAATCTCAGAACTATTTCTTTTTTAAATTTTAAATTTTAAATTTTATTTTAAAAATGAATGAGGCCACTTTTATACACTATACCTATGAGCATTGAAAACAGAGCATGAAAATGTTACTGTAAAAAAAAGGGAGGGGATTAAATATAGTAGGACCCCCATAGCCATTCAGGATCAGTTCCAAGACCACCACCACCACTCCAGATGCTGAAAAACTAGGATTATAGGGAATGCTATTTTAATAGCAAACACTATACATAGCATGGTGTCTACTGGCCAGTTCTGGCATGACAGTGTAGAAAAATATTTCTCTACTTCTAGTAGACAATTTTGGCAACTTCACCTTTAGAAATACTGTATGTATTTCTAGGATTATTCTTTTAATATTTTAAATATTTTCAGACCATGGATGTGCATTAGTGGATACTGACCCCACAGATAAGAGAGAAAAACATAGTTAAAGGCCCCCAAAGAGTAGTTAGCTACTCTTAAAGTAGTGGATGACACTGCACATTACTGTAACTCGAATTACTTATTAAAAAGCAACTTTCGAAAATCTGACTGAAGAACACAACCGAATGCCTTTCTGTCAGAGTTGTGGTGTTGGTGTAAAACCACTAGAGTCATTACAGTAGATTGGTTCAAGAAGAATTCAGATACCAGGATATTTGTTCCACCACCTTAAATTTACAAATATACAGAAAATCTAACATAGTAAAAGCAAAGCAAAGTGTGCTGCTTATATACTGCCCCACAGCGCTTCAAGCACTCTCTGGGCAGTTTACAAGTTAATTATGCAGACTACACATTGCCCCCCCAGCAAGCTGGGTACTCATTTTACCGACCTCGGAAGGATAGAAGGCTGAGTCAACCTTAAGCCGGCTACCTGGAATTGAACCCCAGGTTGTGAGCACAGTTTTGGCTGCAGTACAGCAGATTAACCACTGCACAGAACAGCAGCACTCAGCTCTGTTCTCTTACTCACAAAATGCTAGTCAGA
Source organism: Pogona vitticeps (assembly GCF_900067755.1). Classification (NCBI taxonomy): domain Eukaryota; kingdom Metazoa; phylum Chordata; class Lepidosauria; order Squamata; family Agamidae; genus Pogona; species Pogona vitticeps. The sequence goes on from NW_018151769.1 coordinate 18,450, forward strand.
AGGAAGGAAAAAGCGGTCACATGTGGTACAGTATGGCCCATTTATACGTTTACCATGCAATCAGGAGAGAGATGACTTCATTGCTTCACCCTTATAGCAACTGATTGCATCAGCCACCCTGACTCAGCAGCCTGCTATTAGTTAACCAGCATCCTTCTCTGGAATATTCTGTCAGACAGTAAATTTTGGATCCATTTTTATGTTTGGATCTTAATGCAGGACTTCGCTCTGCAGTGCTTAAATGTGTAATCAAAACAATGTTTACTATTACTGCTATTAGTTTTTCAAAGGGCAATTTTAAAATGGAAAGTGCATAGAAAGCTGGTTGAAGCTGATGCCCAGTTTCCATTTTTAAAAAGAATCTGGGAAAGTGTCAGTGCAGATAACTATTATGTAATAATTTAATTTTGCCGTGCACACTTACATGTGTTGGCGCTGCGGGTTAAGCCGCAGAAGCCTCTGTGCTGCAAGGTCAGAAGACCTGCAGTCCTAAGATCGAAGCCATGTGTTGGAGTGAGCCCCCATTGCTTGTCCCAGCTCCTGCCAACCTAGTGGTTCGAAAGCATATAAAAATGCAAGTAGATAAATAGGTACCATCACGGTGGGAAGGTCACGGCGTTCCGTGTCTAGTCGCACTGGCCATGTGACCACGGAAGATTGTCTTCGGACAAACGCTGGCTCTATGGCTTGGAAACGGGGATGAGCACCGCCCCCTAGAGTCGAACACGACTGGACAAATTGTGAAGAGGAACATTTACCTTTACCTTACACTTACTGATATAATGGCAGCCGAAAGGCGTTCTATACGGTGAAGTTCAGGTCTTGCAAAGTGGGATGTGATCTTTTCTGACCCCAAGGAAAGGACCTCAGCCACCACAGAAGGCAGAAAGAGAAAAGGTTGGGTGCGGATTAAAGGTCACATGGGAGAGGCTGAGGAATCTGAAGGCTTGTAAGCCTCTCAACTACAACTAAGTAGTACCATTGTCAGTGAGTTCTGATGCCATCCACAGGATCATGCTGTCTACTGAGCTGTACCCCATCTGCTTTCCGCTCAATAGCTGGACCTGCAGCTTCAACAGGTCTCTGGCAGATCCAGGAGTGTTCTGTGTTACACCTGGATGAGCTGGCTTTGAAGTCATCCACCAGATAAGCACAGTCGCCACCGTTCCCGATGACTTCCAGTCTACAACATAAACAACACAAAGAAGGTGTTTTTTTTTTCTTAGCTGCAGCGGAATCGCAGTTGAAGAACCAAGGGCCATTCAGATCATTTCACTGCGTTCTCTTTCCTGCCAATCCATTTTATCAGAGCTTCAAATAGCAGCTTTGTTCAGCTGGCTGCAGGATACTTGAAGATACTTGGAAAAGTAACTTTTCCAAGCTGTTCCTGACTTGAACTGTTGAAGCTGCCCTCTATATCAGACTGTAACTCCACCTAGCCCTAAATGATAGAATCATCAAAAAGTGAAGTTGGAAGGGGTCTACAAAACCATCACATCCAACCCCCTGCTCAGTGCAGGAATAAAAAGGATATCTGCCAGGTGATTATCTAGGTTTTTCTTGAATGTCTCCGGTGTTGGAGCAATCACCAACTCCTGTGTTGGAGCAATCACCACTGTCCTACTTCTCTAATAGTTAGGAAGTTTTTCCTGATATTCAACCGAAATCTGGCTTCCTGTAACTTGAGCCCATTGTTGCATGTCGTGCACTCTGGGATGACTGAGAACAGATCCTGCCCCTCCTCTGTATGATAACCTTTCAAATATTTAAAAAATGCTATCATATCACAGTTTAGTCTTCTTTTCTCACGGCTAAACATGCCCAATTCTTTCAGACTTTCCTCATAAGGCTTGGTCAGCCCCCTGATTATCCTTGTCACCTTACTATGAACTTGTTTCAATTTTTTTAGCATCCTTCTTGAAGTGTGGTGTCCAGAACTAGACACAATACTCAAGGTGAGGCCTAACCAGTGCTGAATAGAGCGGGACTGGCACCTTGCGGGATTTGCAAACTATACTTCTATTAATGCAGCCTAAAATAGCATTTGCCTTTTTGGTAGCCTCATCACACTGTTGGCTCAGTTTTAGCTTGTGATCTATGACAATTCCAAGATCCTTCTTGCTTGTAGTTTTGCTGAGCCAGGTATCCTGCATCTTGTAACTGTGCAATTGGTTTCTTTTTCCGAGGTGCAGTACTTTGCACTTATCCCTGTTGAATTTTGTTCTGTTGCTTTCGACCCAGTGCTCCATCCTATCAAGGTCAATTTTGAATTTTGTTTCTGTCTTCTACGGCAGTGGTTCCCAACCTTTTCCGAACCTCGGACTGGTTGGGGGGTGGGGTCCGTGTGCAGGTGGGGGGCACCCATGCATGCATGTGGGGGTGTTCTTGCGTGTGTGCAGAGGCATGTGTGCCAGGGGGTGAGAGATCTGCCTCTGTGGCCCAATCCTGCCAAAGCCACAGCCTGGTACCAGGCCGCAGACCGAGAGTTGGAGACCCCAGTTCTAGGGTATTACCTATTCCGCCCAATTTGGTATCATCTGCAAATTTGTTGAATTTTGTTCTGTTGCTTTCGACCCAGTGCTCCATCCTATCAAGGTCAATTTTGAATTTTGTTTCTGTCTTCTACGGCAGTGGTCCCCAACCTTTTCCAAACCTCGGACTGGTTGGGGGGTGGGGGCCGTGTGCAGGTGGGGGGCACCCATGCATGCATGTGGGGGTGTTCTTGCGTGTGTGCAGAGGCATGTGTGCCAGGGGGTGAGAGATCTGCCTCTGTGGCCCAATCCTGCCAAAGCCACAGCCTGGTACCAGGCCGCAGACCGAGAGTTGGAGACCCCAGTTCTAGGGTATTACCTATTCCACCCAATTTGGTATCATCTGCAAATTTGACAAGCATTCCCTCATCCAAATAATTAATAAAAATATTGAAGAGCACCAGGCCCAGGACTGAGTGCTACCCCACTTGTTACCTCCTCCCAGTTAGAGGCGGACCCATTAATCATCACCCTCTGAGTACAATTCTATAGCCAACTGTGTACTGTATCCACCTGACCCTTGATCTATCCAGTCCACACCTAGTTAGCTTGCTAATCAGGATATCATGGGGCATGTGGTCAAAAGCTTTGCTGAAGTCAAGATATATTTCATCTACAGCATTCCCTCTGTCTAATCGGGGTGGGTGGGTGGTTACCTGATCAAAGAACAAGATCAAATTAGTTTGGCAGGATTTGTTCTTGACAAATCAGTGTTGGCTTCTTGTTAATTATTTTGTTCCAGCTAGCATTAGCTCTTAAGCAGATATATTCTCCAGATTTATTCTCTGAAATGATTTTCAGCTGAAGATGATAGAGACTGAATGCATGTCATTTTGTATATCCCATGTGTGTTATATCATCTGGACCATGTTCTGCTTACGCATTAAGTTATAGAGGGAGGGAAGGCCATTTGTATAGCTTTGGGGGAAAGGATGGATATAAACACTGTACCAAAATTTTTTACATATGTCAGTATTCCCTACCCTTGCTTTGGTTTTAACTAACAATTAAAGATAAAGGCAATAATAAATAATAACACCACAAGAAAGTTCTCTCTGTGTGTTTAGTTCCATTTTGTAGAGGATTTCACTACTCAAAATAATTTGGGGGGGCGGCTGGCTGTAGAGCTTGGGAGATCAATTCCTCCATGTGCCCCTTACATTTCAACTGGAGTAGGACATAGCCAAAAACAAACAAAACAATATAAAATATTGTCAGGACAGCTGGCAAACTTAAAGGGAATTAGGAAGTATGGAGGGAATGGCAAATAATGTCATGGACCCTGCCAATGTTCGAACATTCTGGTTTTGATCCTGTCGGCAGGGATAACTACAGCCCAGTTCCTTACACAACACTGCTGATCAAAAGGGAAGGAGCACTCACGTTGCATTTTCTCCATTTATCCATTTCCAAGACTGGTCTCTGTCTCTCCCGAGTCCAATCCAGTAGGGAGTCTTGCCTTTTAGCCACATGATAAAGTCCTTTGAAGACCAGAATAGTCCAGTATAAGAAAGATGTGTGCTGCAACATTTATACGTTATAAACCAGAAGCAGCGAGCATTCACTAAAATGTACATGAACCAAGGAGCAACATTGATAGGCCATGTACTGGAGATATTTATTTATTTATTTATTTATTCATTCATTCATTCATTCGATTTTTACCCCGCCCCTCTAGACAACGTCTACTCAGGGCGGCTTACAAAAATGAAAACACATTAAACAATGTAAAAAAAAATAACTAGCATAGTGCAATTATTATAATTAATACTATCCAAGATGGCAAAATTAAGAACCAGAAAAAAGGATATGATGAGCACTTACAAAATTTCTCATTCTTGGTGATTTTTGTTTTGTTTTTGTTTTGAGAATAAGCAAGCATGACATGTTGAGCCTTCCTACCAAAATGTTTCTCTACATGAGAGAAATCCTCCACCCTCTCATAGAAAAGAGACCCCCGTCTCCTTTTTCCTCCCCTCACCAATTTCCACCCATTTCTCTGCCTCAGATATGGTCAAATTCTATGCAATTTGCCTTTCATAGTGAATCCTGAGGAGGAAAGATACCATTCTGTGGAGGACTCTAAAAATCCTACACAGCTTAGTATCTCTCCCAGAAAAAAATGATCAAGAATCACCAAAGGGAGGGAATCCTGTCTAGACTTCTCATAGGATCTATCCCAGACCCTCTTTTCAGAAACCACACTGCAAGAATAAAATTGGTCTATGTTCCCTGTTTCTGGCTGAAAATGACAGTCTATAAGATTCATGTCCGCACCATGAACCCATACCTTTAAAAAAAAAAAAAAACTTCAAACCAGCTAACTAGAGAGATGGTGGCTTCCACCACCACACTTATTACTTGAACCCACAATTTCTAGGATCTCCCATTCATTACATATGACATGCCTTGTGTCACACATAGCCACAGCCATATATTTCCATTTCCTTGTGCTGCCTAATAAGAGCTGGGTATGATGTCAGTAAAAGAACACCATTTTATATATGTATTTAAATTTATTATACAGTGGTGCCTTGCAAGACAAATGTAATTCGTTCCGCGAGAAGCACTGCCTTGCGAAAAAATCGTCTTGCGAAAAGCAGCTTCCCACAGGAATGCATTGCAATGCATTCCTATGGGAACCTCGCAAGATGAATGAAATTTTTTTGTCTTGCGAGGCATCGGTCTCAGAAAGAAAAATCATCTTGCGAAGCACGGCCATAGAAGCCATCTTGCGAGGCACCATAGCGATCGAAAAAACCATTTGTCTTGTGGTTTTTTCATCCCGCGAGGCATTCGTCTTGCAAGCACCACTGTACTTATTAGTTTTAATCTGTCTTTTTACTAAAAGAAATAGTGCTCAAGGCAGCTAATAAGCAGTGTTAAAACAGTTTAAAACAGATTAAATGCAGATTAAACAGAAAATCCTTTAGCAACACCATAATCACAGAGAAGCGGTGAATGACAAATGAAGTAATTATACCTCTCACCTTCTCATTTGTTGTAATCCTAGCCAGGGAAGCACCATACGATGAACAGAAAGTCTGGCTGGAAGTCCAGTTTTTCCCTTCTTTGGAAAAGTAATAGCACTTCCCTTCAAACATAATCCATAAAGGGGGACAAGGGGAGCTGAACGCACAGCTTGGTCCAAAATGTTTTGTGAGAAAAACTGAGGAAAGAACAGAGGGTTATTGTCCAGCCAGGTTCCCCCCCCCATGCCACCTTGAGAAGTAGTGAGAATAAGGCAAGGATGACGTGGGACGTGAAACGGCACCATTGCAATAAAGCAGGGAACAAGCAATTGCTGCAGATTAGCTCATTTGTCTCACACGCCCAAGGTTGTAGCACTTTCCCCATGTTTTAATAGGACGTGTGGATAAACACAGTGGAATATGCTGTGGTGTGGCTGGGTGTGCACCCTGTTGCTGTTGAGTGTTTCAAGGACTGGGTGTGACAATCCTAGGAAGAAATAAAATGGGAAGAGAGGAAGGCAGGACCAGACATACAGGGCTGTTGGGGGAATACCAAGGGGGTACAGAATGTAGGTGGGGGAAAAAGCAGTTGTCCTATACCGCCTGAAACTGCACTGTACATCGTGCCCCGCTTAATGATTGCCCCGTATTATGACAAATCCGCTTTACGATGACGTTTTTGCGATCGCAAAAGGATGGTCTAAATGGGGGAATTTCGCTTAGCGATGATTGGTTCCCTGCTTCGGGAACCAATTTTCGCTTTACAACGATCAAAAACAGCTCATCATCGGTTTTTCAAAATGGCCGCCGGGTGCTTAAAATGGCTCCCTGCTGTGCTTAGGGACGGATTCCTTGCTATACAGGCACCAAAAATGGCCGCTGTATAGAGGATCTTCGCTGGACGGTGAGTTTTCAGCTCATTGGAACGCACTGAACAGTTTTCAATGCATTTCAATGGGCTTTTACATTTCGCTTTAAGATGTTTTCGCTTAACAGCGATTTTCCTGGAATGGATAAGTAAGGCACCACTGTATCTAGTAAATAGTAAATAAACCAGAGCAGACGAGAAACAGAGTGGGTACTATGTTCAACCACTGTAAAGCTTATTATTGTGTGCTACAACAGGAGTCGCTAAGGACTTGACCAGGTTTTCCTGGTGAGCACAACTTCAGCCACAGTTATCTCCCAAATAGACCCACTCTTTTGAATGAGCATACAGGAGAACCCAGGAGAAGCCCCAGTTGCATAGTCTTTCTTTCTGTGATTTGTTAGTTAAATGCACTTGGCTCTTTTAGGTTCATTTTTATATTATCCCATGGCTTAGCAAAGTTTCTCCTTTTTTGGGATGGGCGACAACTCGCAAAGTTCAGTCAACTTCTGTCTAGAAGAGCGGGATAAAAATCCAATAATAAATAAATAATATAATAAGTCCAACATGGTAACCACAACACCGGAGAGAAGGGTGCCACATTTCCTGATTCGTTCCTTTAAGATGGCATCACAGAATCTGGACAACTTACCAGTTACAACGACAATGACAACCAGGACTATGATGAAGCCACCACAGTAAATTAATTTCTTTTTATCCACAGCAAATTTCCAGCATTGACGGTGAACTAGAACATAAAGGAAAACGAACACATTTGCAACTCTATCTTGGGGGAGTCTGTGCTATTAACAGCTTCATCACCCATCACTCTTCCAATGAGAAGCCTCCCATGCAGCAAGGTGGAGAAGGCAGCATGGAGTAGTGGTTAGAGTGCACAGGTGCTTGGGAGGGCTGCTTTTTACTCCTTGTTGGATCATGGCACTTCTTGGCCAAAATCCTGTTGTAAGTCACAGAGAAGACCCATTTGAATAAGTAGAGCTTGTAGAGGAGCTGACCCACGAAATCTCCACTGATTCTAATACAATGCCCAGAGATTTGCAGAAACTGGATGACTCTCCGTTCTCCTGCCTTCCTCCCCAGCAAAGCCTGGTAAGTGTGAAGGATGGGTGGGATGGAGAAAGAACCCAACAGGAGGCAACCCAAAGAACTACACACTTGAAGCAAGTAGGGCAGGGGTAGGCACTTGCAACTAGCCATGGAATGATTCTTGATTTCTTGAACTACAAATCCCATAGTTTTCCGTTCTGGGAGTTCTATCTGACCTGCAGACATTTAAATGTGTCTCACTTGGGAGAAAGGCCTATTTAAAATCTTTAAAGATAACGCTGTTAAGGTGCTACACTCAATATAACAGCAAGTTTGGAAAACTCAGCAGTGGCCAGAGGACTGGAAAAGATCAGTCTACATCCTAATCCCAAAGAAGGGCAGTGCCAAGGAATGCTCCAACTACCGTACAATTGCACTCATTTCACACACTAGCAAGCTTATGCTCAAAATCCTACAAGGTAGGCTTCAGCAGTATGTGGACGGAGAACTCCCAGAAGTACAAGCTGGATTCCGAAGGGCCAGAGGAACTAGAGACCAAATTGCTAACAAGCGCAGGATTATGCAGAAAGCCAGAGAGTTCCATAAAAACATCTACTTCTGTTTCATTGACTATGCAAAAGTCTTTGACTGCGTGGACCACAGCAAACTATGGCAAGTCCTTAAAGAAATGGGAGTGCCTGGCCATCTTATCCATTTCCTGAGAAATCTATATGCTGGACAGAATGCAACAGTTAGAACTGGATATGGAACAACTGATTGGTTCAAAATTGGGAAAGAAGTATGACAAGGCTGTATATTGTCCCCCGGCTTATTTAACTTATATGCAGAATACATCATGTGAAAGACTGGACTGGAGGAATCGCAAACTGGATTTAAGATTGCCAGAAGCAATATCAACAACCTCATATGTGCAGATGATACCACTCTGATGGCAGAAGGTGAGGAGGAATTAATGAACCTCTTAATGAGGGTGAAAGAAGAGAGAGCATAAAAATGGTCTAAAGCTCAACATCAAAAAAACTAAGATCATGGCCACTGATCCCATCACCTCCTGGCAAATAGAAGGGGAAGATATGGAGGCAGTGGCGGATTATACTTTCTTGGGCTCCATGACTACTGCAGATGATCATGGCAGCCACAAAATTAAAAGATGCCTGCATCTTGGGAGGAAAGCGATGACAAACCTAGACAGCATCTTAAAAAGCTGTGACATCACCTTGCTGACAAAAGTCGGCATAGTCAAAGCTATGGTTTTTCCAGTAGTGATGTATGGAAGTGAGAGCTGGACCATAAAGAAGGCTGAAAGTGTGAAGGCAAGAGGAGAAGGGAACAACAGAGGATGAGATGGTTGGACAGTGTCATGAAAGCTACCAACATGAATTTGGTCCAACTCTGGAAGCCAGTGGAAGATAGGAAGGCCTGGGTTGCTTTGGTCCATGGGGTCACGAAGAGTCGGACACAACGTCTAAACAACAACAAAATTGACAGTTAGTGCATGAATACAAGCCAGAGTAGGTCATCTGAATGTAGTCTTCCCTATTATAGGCAAATGTATTCACCTGCCTCTTTAACAAGCAATTGGCTGGACTAAAGGAAGATTTCTCACCGGCTCCATGGCAGCCCCTCCAACCCTCCCAAAATGTTACTAAAAGAGTTGGGGAGCATTGGGTAGGCAATGGTGTCCATAGAATGGGAAAATCCCTGAAAATCAAGGAATGGAATCCTCCAGGGACAAAGAAGACATATTCTAAACAACAACAATACCATGGCACCTGTTTATAAAATTAATATTTAGCGATACATCAATGTATCAGAAACAAGTCTCCCTCTAGGGTGCGTGAATGAGTGAGTGGCTTAACTTTTCTCCTCTCCAAATAGCTTTTCTCCTCCCCTATGTACTCAGAGCTATCGTTTCCAGCCCCTTTCGTTCCTTTTGCAATGGAACCTGATACAGTGGGGGTGGGGGGAGGCAGACGAACACATGAGGGTTTGAAATTAGAGGGAACATTGATCGGGAAGGGGTTTCTGTTTAGGAAAGTGTCCCTCGGTTGTTCTGGCTGCTCTTGCAGAAACACATTGCACACAATGGATGGGATATCCGCACAGCAGGACGGGCGATCACATAGAAACACCCCAGTAACAGTGGCATACTATCTTTCAATATATCTTCCCACAGGAAATAAATAATAACTACTCACCAGTAATGTAATGGCAGTGCCCCCCCCAGTGACATATGTTTACCAACATATTTATGTATTGGGCACAGATATATATATATTTAAAATAATGTGTACGCTGCAGTAATGGCATCCACCTTCCTAGCTTTGATTTTGACAAGAAGTGGGGCAGGCCGTGCATAGTCTCGGTAGGGAATGCACCAGTACAACAAAGGTACAAAATAACACAACCCTCCTGGAGATGGGGAAATGTTCCACACTTACACCACCGACTGGGAGAATGTCTTAGTCTTGACTCTGCATCATGTGACCAGGAAAAAAATACCAAACATAACTTGTGGATAACTACATCACATTTCCCTCATGCATCCAGGGCCTCAGTGTTTCGCACATTCAGAGTAATACAAGTGCAAAGAAAATCATTTGCTCTTTAAAATATGCACTTCAAGATTTACCATGGATCTTTCCAAACTTTAAAAAAAGTTTACCAAAGTGATGTGAATTATGAATAAGTGTATGCAGCCCTGTGTATATCACTGAAAAGGACCAAACTGAATTATAATAAGAAATAGGCAAATGTGCATATTAGGCAAAAGTGCAAAGGAAAATGCAAGTATGTGGAGAAATGTCTACCAAACTATGTACAAACACTCATGCACACTTTGAAAAAACTTTACCAAACAATATACCATACTTTCCGTGTATAAGACGCCCCATGTATAAGACGCCCCCCTCACTTTTCTAACCCAAAATTAAGAAATCTAAGTGGGGCTTAGCAAGTGTAGGGGAAAAGGGATCAAAGCACTGCAGGATCACTTTGATCTTTGCTTTCCCCTCCACTTGGTTTTTCTCTCCTCAGCTTACTTCCGTGTATAAGACAACCCTCATTTTTAGTCTAAGGTTTTTAGAGAAAAGTATAGTCTTATACATGGAAAAATATGGTAGAATGGAAAAATTATCAAAAATTGTTTGGGACCAACAGAATGGATGTTGGGAAAATATAAAACAAAAAAGAAAAGAAGGTGAGAGACCCGAGATGGATACATTGATTGCTCCTGGCTCTGAAGTGTTTGCGTTCCCTGCTACCCGTCTCCTGGAAGCCACCACTTACCATGGATAGGGCTCTCCTCAACTGAAATTGAAGACAGTCTTGTCCCAGAAGGTAGTACAGATGCCATCCCCCTTCTGTTGAAATATGTCGCATCAGCCTCCAGAATATGCTCTCCTGTATATATTGAAACACAAATGGTCCAGTGTCCATCAGGGGGAAATTTTCAAGGGTTGGGGGCCCACTTGTATATTTTTACCTGGAAATGTGTCCACTTTTAGAAATGCATCATTCCATAACGCTACTAAGATACAGATTCGTGGTACAAGGCACACTAATGGGAATGGATTGGAGTTGGGCACCAACTGGAAAACCTGTGGTTTGCGATTCATGGCCAGACATGAACCACAAACCATCATACACACACCCCACTGAAAAACAAACCGGTTCACAGATCGTTTTTCAGGTTCCTGGCAGAGAGGAGCCTACCTGGTCCTGCCACCTGGTACTAATACTGATCACAATTATAAACATTCCCCAAATAAATCTTTCCCATTTTTTTTATCTACAGGAAGGAACAGTGTGTTGAGAACCATATCCTAACCACAATCTTATATGTAAGCCAATTACATTGATTTCAACAAGGCCCACTGTCAGGGAAGATGGTATAAAGCTGCACAGTAAGGGTGAGATCAGACGGGGAAACAGGTCACATTTTGCTCTGTTTGTGGCACAGTCTGGTCTGAATGATTTCCCACATAATTACACATTCCGCTCTGCTCTGTGCCGAAGCACAGAGGGGTAACTGCTTCCAAGAAGGATGATGACAAATTGGAACAGGTTCAGGGGAGGGCAGCAAGGAGGATCAGGGGGCTGGAAACCAAGCCTTATGAGGAAAGGCTGAAAGCATTGGGCATGTTTTGCCTTGAGAAAAGAAGATAGAAGGGTGGTATGATAGCACTTTTTAAATATTTGAAAGGCTGCCATACAGAGGAGGGGCAAGATCTGTTCTCAGTCGTCCCAGAGTGTGGGACATGCAACAATGGGCTCAAGTTAAAGGAAGCCAGATTTAGGCTGAATATATATCAGGAAAAAAAATCCTATTAGAGCACTAGGACAGTGGAACCAGTTATCTCAAGAGGTGGTGAGCACTCCAACACTGGAGGCATTCAAGAGAAATTTAGACAACCGCCTGGCAGATATCCTTTGACTTGTATTCCTGCATTGAGCAGGGGGTTGGACTTGATGGCCTTACAGGCCCCTTCCAACTTCATGATTCTATGATTATGCTGAAGCAATTCCTGCATGGGGAAAAAGAGTCATTTTAATGAAAATCGCTCCCAATGAAATGGCTGTTTCCAGCATGACCACACACAATCCTTTCTCGCCATCTGATCACACTCTGAACTACTACACTGGAGCTGCAAACCTATTGACACATACCTGGAAAAGGTAACTTTTAATGCAACAGGACTTACCTGGGGATGAATATGCACAGGATTGTACAATAAACCCCCTATTATTATTTGTCCCCAAACCAATAATTATTGGGGGGGAAAAACTTTTCAAGTATCCATACAATCCATTTTGATGCAGCATCCAACCCAGAGAGATACCAGAGTGCTTTTTAATAATAACACTAAGCATTTGTGGGGAGCATTCAAAGGTTCAGAGAATACAATATAAGAATACAAGTTTTCTATAGACAGGATCAAACTAATCACTTGGATTTCCAACTGTTTCTTCAGATACTGTAGCTGTCTGGTCAAAACAAAGAAGAACCAATCTACATCCTCTAGCAAAGGGCATTCGGAAGCAGGCTGTGACTTCCCCTTTTAACACAGCGAGTCACAGTTAGAGCATACCGATTGAATCAGTGCAAGGAATGGAGGACTTGCTTCACTCAATCCCCATTGATGCCATACTTACTTTAGTGTGAGCTTGAATGCTTAACCATAGGATTATACCGAATTCCTTATTTCTTTTAGAGCTAGGTACAAAAAAAAGAAGCTCGAGTTTCTTCTTCTTTTGCAGAACTTTAGCTTAAAAGCAATCTTATCCACCCACCCACCCAAATCCGTCCTTGTCAGGCCAACACGGTATTCACCTTCTTTTTCTTCCTCCTTCCGGAATAACGGGGCAACTGAGTTGCAAATGCAGGGGTGTTTTCCTCTGTGCACGGCAGGACTTACTATCGATGGGTGTAAAAGAAGGCGGCAGCCGCGAAGTAAGACGTCTCCCGCCCGGTAGTTGCAGAAGTGAGCCCGAGACGACAGTTTCTCCAAGATGAGATGCGGAATCGGGTCTCACTGGAGCATGTCGAGGCAGGGGTCCTGCGTTGGTAAAGGCAATCAAAGGAAACAGCATCCGGATTACACCGCTGCCCCTCCCAAAAACAACGTGCCTCTAAACTGGGTAACTCACATGACTGCTTCCAGGAACTTCTCTGCCAAAGGAAGGCAGCGCTTTTAAGACATTGATGCAACCTTGCTTTTGCTTTGCTCGCGTTTCGATGATGGGTGAGTGAGCGATCTCCAAAAGGGGAGAAAGTAAAAGGCACGTCCTTGAAATTAAAAATGGATCCTTGTGATTTCATATGATTTTTTTTAGGTGGGATGCTTATCAAACGACTGCCAAATCACAGATCCCATGTGTGAGCACGGACTACGCCACAGAAATCATGGGTGCTTCGGCACATGACCTTGCAGTGGTGCAAAATCATGGATCCGAGGCACAAATCCTCATAGATCCCCATAATTTTTTAAAATCTTGGTCCCTCTCCAAACCCCCATATAAAAATTGTAGGCCTCATATGTACCCACACACTACAAGACAGATATAATGGTGCAAAAAACATTGATCAAAGGCATGGAACTACATGGATCCACACAATTTTTGCTTCAAATCCTCCTGAAACCACCCTCAAGTTATAGATCCCAGTGGTAGCCTTGGAGTACAACACAGAAATCACAGAATCATAGAACCATGATATTGAAAGGGGCCCATAAGGCCATCCAGTAAACCCCCTGCTCAATGCAGGAATACAAATCAAAGGAGATCTGCCAGGTGGTTTGTCTAAAATTCTCTTGAATTCCTCCAGTGCTGGAGCATTCGCCGCCTCTGGAGGCAATTGGTTCCATTGTTGTAGTGCTCCAACTGTTAGAAAGTTTGTCTGATATCCAACCGAAATTTGACTTCCTGTAACTTGAGCCCATCGCTGTGTGTCCTGCACTTGGGGATAATCAAGGACAGATCCTGCCCCTCCTCGTGTGATAGGCTTTTTAAGTGTTTGAAAAGTGCAGTCATATCTCCCCTCAGATCCTTTGTGGTTCTTAACCTTTGTTACTCAGGTGTTTCTGAACTGCAGCTCCCAGAAACCTCAGCCAGCAGAGCTGATGGTGAAGGCTTCTGGGAGTTGCAGTCCAAAAACATCTGAGTAACAAAGGTTAAGACCCAGTGCGTGAGCACATGGTTTTACAGTGGTGCAAAATTTTACAGTGGTGTAGACACCCTCTGTGGATTAACATGATTTTTATGTTGGGATCGTCCACAAATCAGCAGGAAGTCACAGGCCAGGTGATCCACATGACACTTTGGCACATGGCTTTGCACTGAAACAAAAAAAAAAGTGGATCATGGATCCACATAATATTTATATTGGATCCTCTCCAAACGGCTGCCAAGGTTTGGCGATAGCGACTGGGCACAGTTTTGTGGCTCAGCAGCGAGGGGAGCTTAGCTCTTCCAAGCCCGGGTCGCAACCTCTAACCACTATGCCACACTGCACTGCCTCTTATCAGAGAGCCGGCAAAGACAGAGGGGGCTGCACACCAGCAAGCGAATCAGGAAAGAACCTTTCCCTCTTATCCAATGAACCGCCAATAAACTGATGACGATTATACTAAATTTGCATAAATGGCGCGCTTTTTGTGATAACTCACTAGCTGGCTTCATCATCTCATCCCAGTTTTAACGGGTGTGTTCTAGCTTTCTAAAAATTGCGGTTTCCCACTCAAAGGTAAGGAAGATGTTTTCATTATGTTCTGTTTGTCATTCATAAATCGCATCCCGGATTTCTGCTTGTTCATTCAAAGAATCTTGAGGAATCTGGAACGACCCATACGTTTTATGTGGCATAAGATTTGAGCGGATTGCAAGCTGCTTTTTCATATCCACTTGCTGCAACCCAAGACAGCTTACGCCAAAAAAAAAAAAAAGTTAGCCTTTAAGATGCCACAAGATCCTGTGCTTTTCCTGCAACAGACTGCTACGCCCGGACATGGCTTCTCAGAAATAAATTTCAAGGAGGTTTATGACCTTAGATACGATCCCAGCAGATTTACAAGGCAGTAAATGCCATTGAACAAAAACTTCAATGGCTCTGTTCAGTTACACTCTGATGATTGTTTCTAACTGTACAGACGACGATCTGATGAGACACGTTTTTGGAGGAAGTTTGAAAGAACTGGTTTTTTTTTTTTTTAAAGCAGCCGCCTGTCAAGAGGATGAGGAAATATTTTCGCGCGCTTTTTCTTCCAGCCTTTGCTCTCTTATGGGAACTTCACGCTCTGCATTTTTTTCCTTTAAAGATTACGCGCGCTACAATTGTCCAGGATGATTTTTTTGTGCAGTCAGAGTGGGTGAAAGGAGGCTGAAAACACGTTTTTCTTCCTAGTTGTCCTCAAAGCTTCCTGCTTTCTCTTATTCATAATAGAGTTAAGCAGGAGGTAGTCCTGTGAGTAGGTGCTAGCATGTCAGGTCAAATCAAAACAAAACCAAAAATAAAGAAGACAACAACGTTGTGGCACCTTAAAGACGAACGGCTACATTTTAATGTGAGCTTTCCTGGACACGTCCACTACTTTAGGCAGAATTAAGCAATGAATCTACGTATTTTCCCCCCAGTCTGATTTGTTATGTTTTTCTCAAGGATATTAGAATTGATCTGGTCTTGCATTGGGATAAGCGGGTTTTTGGTTAAAAATGGCTTTTTCGAAGGCATCAGTGTCTCTGGGGTATGTGTGTCTTTTTCGTAACAGTTCTTCATGGAAACATCTGCGGAATCTGATCTCCGTTCGTGTGGTAAGAGGTTGGGCTCATGGATAGCCGAACCAGAAAAGTTAACACAATTAGATTGTTAATTTTGCTGTTTCTAGGATTTCCGTTCTTTACACCCGCTGCCCCAGAGAGCTCAGGCTCTTCGTCAGTTTGTTTGTTTGTTTCTTGTTTGTTTTTATTTTTTCATATGCTGGCAATAGGGTAAGGAATGCAGAAGGTAAGGGAAGTGTGTATGTGGAGGGGGGAGGGGGAGAACATGAAATGTGGTCGAAATGACCAGATAGGCGGGGTATAAATAAAAATAAATAAATAAATAAATAAATAAATAAATACATGCATAAAATTCTAAGTGTTCGCGTTACAATACCAAGCCCACTTTTCGCCTTTCTACAGTTTGATTGCCCTTCTGGATTCCTTCTTGCAATGTCATCTTAGTTTTAATTCTATGCTAATCAAGCTCTGTCTACTGACTCAAGCCATTTATATACAGGTAATAAATCCCATCGTTCAGTTGCCTTTTGTACTGGACAGTCTGTCAGCACTTCCGATAGTACATCCGTTTCTGCCGCTTCACAAGTCTTCCCTTTTGTTTGTTTGTTTTAAACTGCAAAGAAACAGTAAAAGTGGTGATGGGGCTGTTTTGGTGTGTGTGTGTTTTGTTTTGTTTTAAATGTTCCTGGGGAGAGTGGACCTGGGTAAGGGAACTGACTGGGTCCAAGGTTTCAGTCTTGCGGCTTCCAACTCTTAACTCTGATCATCTCTTGTAGTTTAACGTGATCCGTTCGCCTTATCCAGGGACCAGAGGGGCCGCCTATTAAAGCCACCACCGGTTTAGTGTCTGGATAGAGGAAGACACGGACGAGAAACAACATCTACGGATCTCTAAAGCCACGAGCTTTTACGAGTTTGTGGATCTTGCAGACAGAAAATTTATTGATTGATTGAT
>NW_018151769.1:35198-45992 GCF_900067755.1 Pogona vitticeps
AGTAAACCGCCCGTCCCTCCGTGAACTACTCACTCCTAAGTAAAAGAACGGTAACGTCCCAAGGCAGGCACTACGAACTGAAAACTTCAACTTGAGGTGTGCTGAGAGTTATCAGGTTTCCTGTCAACGCCATTGTCCTTCGGCCGCCTCGGGCAAAAATATGGTCGGGGTCCGAAATAAAAAGTTTGCCCGATCCCGAGTCCGGTCGTGGAAACCCTGCATTTTTGCACCTTTAGTCCAAAGGGTTGTCTGAAAGGGACCGAGCTAGACTCTGGTGTGGGCAGCAGGCGGGGGGGGGAGGGCAGCTACTATTAAGGGGGATTTCCCAACATCAGGGGCTTTTCCAGGGAGTCTTCTCTTCTCATGAGATGGCAACCCTTTCCTGGATTCGAACCTGTGGCACCAGATATGCCACTGAACTATTCGTCCTTCCCTCCTTAAATCAAGCGGGAAGAACTACTACGGCGTCACTATGACGCGCCCGCCAGTGGGAGGAGAAGGAAAGGAGATGGGGGGGAAACAAATCCATAAAAAGTTCAGTAGTTCACAGCGTGGGAAAATGGCTTTCCGGGACTGGTTGCTGGTGCTGTTTGCGTCCCGTCTTTCTCTTTCTGGCTGTGACGGTAGGCAGCGGTTTTTTGGTTTCGGGGAAGAGGGGGTGGGCGGTCGCGTTCCGGGCGAGCAGGACCAGCTCAAATGTCTTGCTACCCTTAAGCAAAGCAACTCATTCCTCTCCCCCACCCCCTGGGCGACACTGGATTTCACTGAGTCATTCATTCTGTTACATTTATTTTTATGGATCTTATCTTCCGGAGCTAAGACCCAAGGATGGCCCAGGAAATAGTTTTAAAGAAATGCAATTAAAATGCAAAACGTGACAACTATTAAAGGAGTGTTGAACTGGTATTTAAAACGTGTTAAAATCAAAAGACTTTAATATCTCTTAATTGTACTTTCAGTGATAGTTTTACTTGAAGGAAAAGGGCAACATCCTGCTAAAATCCTAGGAGGCATGCCTCCATGTAGAAGTCCTTTTCCTGCTCCTGGAAGGACAAGGGGTTTAATATATATAAACAGTTCAATAGGTGTGCATAGAAACTCATTGATAAAACTTTGACACGGGGAACGGTGGACTCTCCAGATCACTCTGTTTTGGGAAACAGAGTATTCAGAGGTCCTTGCTATTGTTATTGGCGGGCTTGGTAGGAGCCCCTGGGAGTTGAAGTCTCCAACGCTTGTGCCTGGGCTAAAAACTTCCACGTTTATTCCTCATTCTGGCTTTTGTAATTCTTCACATTGTAGAGAGCTGGTGAACAAATTGAATGCTGCTCAGAAAGCTCTTGGATGATGGGCAGTAGAGAGAAAAAATGTAAAATACGTTAGCTGTTTGTAAAGGTACCGGTTTGTAAATGCAGCTTAATGTTGCATTATTCTATCTTAGGCCAAAAAGTATTAAGGAGTTTGACTTCAGCTAGGAGATTTATATGTTCTGACACCAAATACAGTGGTACCTCGCTAAACAATGACCCTGCTGAATGATGAATCCACATGACAATGACTTTTTGTGATCGCTATAGCGATTCGCAAAAGTCATTCCTATGGGTGATTTTCACTTAACAACGATTAGGTCCATGCTTCGCAAACTGTTTGTTCGCAAGACGATTTTTTTGCTTCGCAAAATGGCTACCCTGTGTTTTCTGGACCAGTGCTTCGCAGGGCAGTCATTTTTACAGCTGATCGGTGCTCGCAAAATGGCTTCCCCTATGGGCAATCTTCACTGGACGACAAGGTATTTTCCCTATTGGAATGCATTAAACCGGGTTTCAGTACATTCCAATGGGGAAAGGGCTTTCGCATGACGACGATTTCGCTAAACAGCGATTTTCCCAAGACAGATTATTGTCATGCAGGGCACCACTGTATTGATTCATTTCCAGCATGCATTTGATCCTGGCTGGAAGGTTATTAATTATGTTCAACCACATGAATTGAGATAATAGCTACACATTCAGACATCAAGGGACACATGCTTTTTAACTTGCTGCAATTCACTGCTGAGATTTACACTACCTGTGTATTGTGATACACAATGGTATGCCTCTGTAAACACCTTTTCCCTTCACTTCTAGGTCTGAGAAATTGTCCTTCTACTAACTTCTCCTTATCTGAAGATTCATCTATGATCCTTGCAGCAAATATAACAAACCACGACAGCATCCTTGATTTATACAAAAAGAATGAGTCTACCTCTGATTGGGAATATGTCCTGTGCATAAGGAATGGGCATATTAGCTGTTGGAACAGTGAACATGCCTCTTACTTCTCTCTATCACACAATGACTTTGCTGTCAAGAATGCTAAAGAAGTCATAACTGGTTATTATAAATTTGTTCGTTCCCTTAACTCATCTTGCATGCAGCAATTCTTCATTGCGGTTTTTGGTAAGATTTTCTGTTCTCTCAGTTCATCTGCACTTGACATATGTGGGGAAAGGATACTGCTAGCAGGCCATATGAAGCAATCAGATAGTGATGGAAAGATGGAAGGGGTGTATCAGGGGAAATAGGATACGAAAGAAGCCGCTTGACAGGGCACCAAAGGTTGGTGGAATGCTGTAGGAATGGCAAGTGCCCCAAAGGGCTAGTTGACCAATGCAGGAGCCAAAATGTTGGCTCATGTGCCAACCTTCTTGATTGGCTCAGTCATCCAGATCTGCATTTCTCCCTGTTTTTTGTGTGAGCATCTAATCTGAATTTGAACCTGTGATTTCCTGTATATTACTGGTTTAGGTTTTTTCCTAACTGGCTAAGACTCCTCTTGCAGGGCATGTACAGTGGTGCCTCGCATAACGAGTGCACCGTTTAACGACGAATCGGCATAGCGATGCGGATTTTGCGATCGAAAAACCGATTGCATTGCGATGTTTTAATAGGGTAAACATTGCATTGTGATGATCGGTAAGCGTTTCGCTTACCGATCTTTGCATTGCGATGTTTTCCAACAACTGATCGGCAGTTCCAAAACGGCCGCCGGAAGAAGAAAATGGCTGCCCGCAGCATTTTCGCGCCGATTCCTCGCTTACCGAGGCTGCGAAAATGGCGGCCGGATTGAGAATTTCCGCTTAGCGGTGAGTTTTGTCCCCATAGGAACGCATTAAACAGAGTTTAATGCGTTCCTATGGGGTTTTTTGCCCCGTATAACAACGTTTCCGGATAGCAATGATTTATTTGGAACGGATTATCGTCGCTATGTGGGACACCACTGTACTCTGGTCTGTATCACTGGGTTCTTGAGTCGAAGGGTGATACAAAAATCTGTCTTTCTACCTGTTGCTCTTCCCTGGTGGTCAAGGAACTGCATTCTGGTTTTAGCCCCATATGGGTTTGTTGGAAGAATCCTCTGGAGCATCACCTCTTATGAACAGCTCTCCACATGAGGCAAACACAAAAGCCCGCGGTTTTCAAAAAAGAATGATGGATATTTGAAAAAGGAAACAACCAAGTAGCAACATAACTGAACAACCATTAATGTACCTGAGAAGGTTTATTACCATATTAGCCAGAACACAGAGAGAAAAAGACTTCCCAATTTGCACCAGTTAAAAAGTAAACCAGTAAAAGATCTACTGATTGATGCAAATGTTGTCATAAGAACAATCCCAACCAAAATATTAAGGAAACAAACCAGCTCATGTACAGCACAGCTACCATACTAACTGTGAAAATTGATTACAAGCTGCAAAAAATCCAAAAAACTCCTGGCACTCCAAAATGGAAAATTCATCTGGAAAGAAAATAAACAAGTTATGTGCAGACATTAGCAACTTAAAACACTTGAAAGACTCAAAACTTAAAAATGAAAAAGCCAGACTATGCAAAATATATGCCCTAGAAAGGAAAATAATAGTTGACACTAAGGAAGAAAGATATGATGGACACTTGAAAAAATATAGAGAAAACGTGCAATTTCAAAATAATCACCAATTGTTCTATACATCACTAAGAGATAATGCAGAGCAAAATAAATAAGGCCCATTTAAAGACGATGCTCTAACATTTTGGAAAGAAATATGGGAAAGCCTAACATAACAAAGACACTTTACGGAATAAAGATATTTGTAAAGAAACTCAAGGAAAACATGGATGATATTGAGATAAAAACTTGAACAATTAAGAGGCAAGTAAAGTCTGTGAAAAACTGGAATGCACCTGGGTCAAATGAGCTGCATGGATTTTGGTTAGAGCATTTAACAAGTATCCATCAACATAGCAGTGCAATTTAATCATTTACTTCAAATGTTTACAACTGAAGATTGGATGACAACAGGCTGCACATTTCTGATAATAAAAGATCATCAAAAGGGTAATGAATCCAGTAATTATTGACTAATTACATGCCTTCCAAAATGTTCAAGCTCCTCACAGGAGAACTCGCAAGATCAATATATAATAAGTGAAAATTCCCTATACCCAACAGAAAGGGAGCTTTAAAAAGTCAAGAGGCACAAAAGATCAGCTGCTTATTGATAAAATGATACAGTGGTGCCTCGACTTACAAACTTAATTGGTTCCGGAACTCTGGTCGTAACTCAAAATGGTCATAAGTCGAAACACCATTTCCCATTGAAATGCAATTATTCCGTTCTGGCCAAAGAAAAAAATCACACATAAAAAAAATCACTGCAAGACCCATCAGAAATGTGATTAATCCCTTCCGGCCAAAGGGGGGGAAGAAAACCAATCAAGTGTGCAAGACCCATTGCAAATGCAAAGAAAACAGAAAAAAAGCGATCAAGCGTGCAAGAAAAACCCATTGCAAATTCAAAGAAAACAAAGCAAAAAAGCGATCAAGCGTGCAAGACCGATTGCAAATGCAAAGAAAACATCAAAAAGCAAGCAGATCATGCAAGACCCATCAGAAACCCAAAAAGCAACCAACCCCCCAAGACCCATCAGAAATGAGGGGAGGAAACAAAAAGCAACCAAATCCCGAAGATCCATCGGAAATGGGAAAAAACACTCCAAATCAAAAGCAAGGAAACCCCCCAAGACTCACTGGAAATGGGGGGGGGCCCCAAAAAACAACCAACCCCCCAAGACCCATCAGAAATAGGGGGAAACCAAAAAACAAACAAGCACAGAAACATAGCCCACCCAGCCCAAAACCACACTGCAAAACCCACCCAGAACAGTCTTTAAAAGCAGAAAACAGCACCTTACCTTACCAGACAGTCCGAAGCCTCCTCCGATCGCACAGTCTCTAACTGCTGGGGTGAAAGAGCTACAAAGAAGCAGCCTCTTCCCCACCAACAGTTAGCAATTTGAATTTCCCACCTTTTTCCCCCTGCCTTTTTCTGTTCATAACTAGAAGCTCCGGCCACAAGTTGAAGAAAAGTTTTGCAGCCAGAGCTGGTTGTAACTTGAAATGATCGTAAGTCAGGACATTAGTAAGTTGAGGCATCACTGTCTTGAAGAATGCAAAAATACGAAAAAACAAACCTTCGCGTGGCCTGGATAGACTATGAAAAAGGCATTTGACTCATTGCCACACAGCTGGATTAACACCTGCCTAAAAATGTTTGGGATTTGGAAAACCATTCAGAAGTTCCTCAAGAAAAACATGGAAACATCTTTGTGGCCCATGGTGAAGAAATTGGGAAGTTAGCATCAAATGAGGACTATTTCAAGGCGATTCAACGTCTTACCATCTCACTAATTCTCATGTCAATAATTTAATAAGACTGGATTGGGCTACCATGTTTCAGAACCACGAGTAAAAATCAATCATCTGTTACACATGGATGACTTAAAACTATATGCAAAAAGTTCCACAGAGATAGAATCAGTATTAAATACAGTGCAAATTAGTGAAGACATCCAAATGAAATCTGGAAATGGCAAATGTGCAGCTCTGTCTATACACCATGGCAAGATCCAAAAGCTAGATGGAAGAGAAATTAAAAAATGGCAATATTATAAAACCACTCTCAAAAATTAAAAAATGGCAATATTATAAAATCATTCTCATATGAAGGAAATTATAAATACCTTGGAATACTAGAAGTATTTAGCATCGTGCACACAACAGTTGAAGAACTGGCATGAAGGGAATATATCCAAAGACTGCGGAAAATCTTAAAATCAGAATTAAATGGGGAAACACAAGCAAAACCTTAAACACAGGGACTGTTCCAGTAATTGGATTCCCAGCTGCAATAATAGATTGGATTCAAAACAAATTTTAAAAATTGGATTGAAAAACAAAGAAACTAATCAACATGCATCACGCACTACATCCAAAATATGATGTCGACAGATTATATTTACCACAAAAAATGGGAGGCTGTGGATTACTACAAATACAGGAGGTGGTAGAGGAAGAAAAAAAGAAGCCTAAATAATTATATCAGTAAAAGCAAAATAAATAAATACTGAAATCAGTCAAAGTGGAGAATATTTTGAAAACAACAAAAACAAAGGCTCAATATAAGAGATAACAATTTGAAAATAAATTATACAACTGGAAAAATAAACGGCTACATGGACAACACCTGAGAAATATTGATGGAAAGCATGGTCATAATTCAACATGGGCATGGCTAAAACTCGGGACGCTTAAGAAAGAAACCGAAGGCTTTATTTTTGCTGCACAAGAACACGCACTCCAAACCAACGTGAGGAAAGCTAAGATCCAGGGAACTAGTGCTAACAACATATATTTACTCTGCCAAGAAAGAGATGAAACCGTGTCATACTTCATCTGTGAATGTCCAAAGATTGCACAAATGGATTGCAAAATTAGACATGATAGAGTGGTGAAATGAGTGCACTGATCATGTGCAAAAAATATAATGTCTTGCGTAGTTCCCTATGGGAACCACACAAGATGAATGAAATTAATTCGTCTTGCGAGGCATTGCTCTCAAAAGAAATGTCTTGCAAAGCATGGTCATAGAAGAAACCGTCTTGCGAAGCACCATAGCGATCGCAAAAACCAATCGTCTTGCGGGTTTTTTGTCCCGCGAGGCAATCGTCTTGCAAGGCACCACTGCATTTCCTTTTTCTGGGGGAGGGGGGTACCCCAGAGCTGTGCGGCTAGCCCAAGGCCACACAGGCTGGCTCTTTTCCCAGGAGGCACGGTGGCCTCTGGCCAGGTATCTCTAACCTAACTGAATGTATGAATTAAAACCTGTACATAAATGAAATAAAAATAAAACAGAGGAGAAAATATTTTATTATGTACGTAATAAATATGTACATATAGCAATTTATGTACATATTTATTATGTACATAAACATATATAGCAATTTATTATTACATATAGCAATTTATTATTATATAGCAAAGAGAAGAAGTACATTGAAGGATTTTGGAATATTTGCTATGTAATATTTGTGTGTCTATAGTACTGCCAAGAAAGGATTCACCTTACCCCCACACACATTGGGCCTGGAATAACTTCATGAAGCTCAGAAAGTTTTCATGTGACAGTTTGGGGGATCAAAGCTGAACTTTTCTGTACTTTTCCGTTTTAGGTTCAAAAGGCACCGATGACATAGCCTGGATTTGGATTTGCTCTGCCTTAAGTATCCTGGTTGTGGTGGCTGTACTTGTTGCTGTACCTGTGACATTTTGTTTGATCAAAAGAAACAGAAGAGGAGGAGATCGCGTTGAAAGAGTTCCAGGGTGTGAAAATGGATCTCCTGCATGCATGCTCAATGGAATTCAAATGGACAACCTTGCCCACGTAGTAGAAACAACAGAGATATCTCACTGAAGAGTGACAGCTTGTCACAAGACACTGTAAGCTGGCTTCCTCCAACCTGTGGGCCCTTCAGGTGTGTTAGCTTGCCCTGGTACTCAGCCAGCATTTCCATTGATAAGCTATAATAAGAATGTCAAACATAGTATTTCCTTTCTTGTGCCTATCTTCCTTTCTTATTTTTCCAACAAAAACTATGTGTTCCATGTCTGGACGCTCTTGACTTCATTAGGCTGCTGTGGGTTGGGCTTGGCTTCACTTGTCCAAATCTTGGGTTTCCTCTTGTGCTGCTATTTCCTCCTTGTTTCTCTGTGGCTTTTTTGTTTGTTTGTTTGTTTTTGATCCTGGTTTTGTTATACAGGATGCATAGCGACGATAATCCGTTCCGGAAAAATCATCGCTATGCGGAACAAAGCCCATAAGCATGCATCAAAACACGTTTAATGTGTTCCTATGAGCAAAAAACTCACCGTTATGCGAAAATCCTCCATGCGGCCGCCATTTTCGCTGCCTGGTAAGCGATGAATGGGCGCGAAAACACAGCGGGCGGCCATTTTATTTACCTGGTGGCCATTTTGGAACTGCCGATCAGCTGTTCTAAAAACATTGCTATGCGATCACAAAAACGATCACACAAAAAACACATCGCAATGTGGATTCATAGTTAAACGAATCACTCGTTATGCGGGGCACCACTGTACATGTGAGTTTGCCATTAAATGAAGTGGTCCTGATCGAAGAGCTATTTAAAAAAAATCCTAGAAGTATTAACTTGATGGACTAATGCAATAGTTTCATCAAAAGCTGTTTTTAAAAACTTGGTTATATATGAAGACACATACACACACCCCGAGAAGTTCAGGTTGCGATCGTGATTGCTGACAGCGATCTGGCACCAATTTTTGACTTTTAACACAAACACACAAAAAAAGAGTTCTGAAGCTCTCAAAGCCTCTTACAGGGCAAAAGGGAGCCAGAGGGAGACCTGGAAGCTTTAAACTAATTTAAGTCAATTATTTCAGGCACCCAATTCAGATTTAACCACACAAAGTTTTGCAATTGGATCTCACCCATTGTTTACCTAACACTAAATCCTGGAACCCAAAATTGTATAAGCTTTTTCTGCCCTTCATATTCTTTGAGCAACCTGCCAGTTTAAAGAAAGGCCTGTGGAACAGGCAAAGACACATCCAGCCAGCCAGCACGGCAATTGTCTGCCTGCCAAGAGTTGAATTTTTTACAGATGCACTGAACGATCTGAATGTTTACAATAAATTATTATTATTTATTTATCATTTATTTAAGCTACCCCACTTTTCTCCATTGAAAGGACCTCATGCACCTTACTTTATTAGAAGACAGTATTTAACACCAACAACAATGAATGTGCAAATACAAAAGAATCAAACAAATAACATACAAAAATCCCAATTAGCAGCACCGAAACACATTTAAAGCAATAAGATATATATATTTTTTAAAAGCAATGTTTTAATATTATAGCACTTTCTTAAATATTTTAAAAGATATAACTTATGTGCTGGCCCCTCTCTTTCTGTTTGTTTGCTTTTATTGTTGATGCATCTTTTCTGACCAAAGCAAACATATTTCTCTGCTTCTGACCTCTCTGAGCACGGTAAACTCAGTCTCCCACATACAGTGGACACTGCAATTTATTTTTCCTTTCTTTTATACTTCTGAATGTAACTGACAATTGCAATTGTAAATAAAGTTTCGCTTTCTACTTAAGATGCTTTTAGAGTGATTTTTAATATGCAAAATACTAGTCACTGTGGAGGGCAGCTGAAAACCTGGACTGCTTCTCACACACATTTTCTGCTGCCATTGCTACTGTTGTTTTTGTTTTTAGCTTTTAGCTCTGAGGGGAAATAAAAAATTCTCACAATATAGACATACTGTAGTGACCTTATCATCTTTATATTTAATAAAGTCCACACTAGGTAAAGGTTCTCTTTGACATTTAGTCCAGTTGTGTCCGACTCTAGTGCGCGGTGCTCATCCCCATTTCCAAGTCGTAGAGCCAGTGTTTGTCCGAAGACAATCTTCCGTGGTCACATGGCCAGCGCGATTAGACACGGAACGCCGTTACCTTCCGACCGAGGTGGTCCCTATTTATCTACTCGCATTTACATGCTTTCGAACTGCTAGGTTGGTGAGGAGCTGGGACAAAGCAACGGGAGCTCACTCTGTCGCGTGGATTTGATCTTACGACTGCTGGTCTTCTGACCCCGTAGCACACTAAGGTACACACTAAGGGCTACTAAAACTGCATGTCTATGAGCCATTCAATCTATATTAAAAGTCAAATTATATTCTTTGTGGGAACGGCTATATTGAAGAATTTCACCACCTGTTCAGTGACTGAAGCAAAATAAAGGTAAGTAAAGTGCACTGAACATATTCAGTTATTTACAAATAAAACTTGAAACATGTAAATTAAGAATGGGCACAACAGGTTCAGCATTTAATTCTTTTTTACTTGTCCTGGGTTGGATCAAATTGAAAAGAGGTAGCTTCCCTGGGTACAATCTGCCTTTAAACCAATGTTTCTCTTTTTATACAAACATGCATCTCCCCCGGGGCAGAAAACCAGTCCATGCATGAGATCAGTGCAATTCTCAGTGGGCCACTTTCTGCCCCTGCCCCCATCATGCTGTGGACATAATGTATCTTCGGCAAAGATTTTGACAAAGAGCCTAACGAATTTCTGGTGGGCAACTTAATTGTGGCCTGGATAGAAGGAACTTTCAGGTGAGTTCTAAGATGATGATGATGATGATGATCAGTGCAATGTGGGCCACTTTCTGCCCCTGCCCCCATCATGCTGTGGACATAATGTATCTTCGGCAAAGATTTTGACAAAGAGCCTAACGAATTTCTGGTGGGCAACTTAATTGTGGCCTGGCCTGAAGGAACTTTCAGGTGAGTTCTAAGATGATGATGATGATGATGATGATGATGATGATGATTGATTGATTGATTGATTGATTGATTGATTGATTGATTGATTA
>NW_018151769.1:52149-63755 GCF_900067755.1 Pogona vitticeps
GTTGGACACGACTGGACAAAAATTGTCAAGGGGAACCTTTACCTTTACCTAAGGAGATCTGTGATAGAACAAATCAATGCACAAGGAGTGGCCCAGCCTCAATCTCTTGAAGTCTCCCCTCAAAGGCATGATGCAGCAAGAGATATGGATCCCATTTCTTTGTTTGAAGCCCTTGGCAATGGCCATCAGATTAACAACTTCCTAGATTCCGACTGAGGACACAATACTGTGCAAATATATGTCAGCTGAAATGTAGAATTATTTTAGTACCAACCAAGCATTTCATCATTTATTGAATGTTTCCAAAACTGTGCAACTAATAGTACAGTGGTTTCTGTAAACATTCGGGGAGGTGGCTGGCTGATGGTGGTGATGATAATTAACTGTGCATGACGCTCCTGCAAGACGTGGCCTCTTCCTCCGTTTCGTCATCCCACCCCATCTGTTGGGCACTGATAAGGTGGACAGTTTACCAGAAGAATCATACAAGAATATCAGATGTGAGCAAAGAATGTGTGAAGAAAGGAGCCCTGATCCCTTCCTCTTTGCTTCTCCCAATGTCAGGTTGACAAGAACACCAATCCATAGGAAAATGCCTGACAATATTATTATGCTTCTTCAATTATTTCTGGGACGGCTGAACTAAAAGCGGTGGAAACGGGAGCCCTCTTATGGAGAGAATGAAAACAGGAGAAACCCTCAGAACTAGGTTGTATTTGAAGGAAATTTAAACCCTAAGAAGACCCAAGAAACCAGTCAAAAATGCTCCTGAAAAGGTAAGGGAAAATAAGAGAATTGCTGATTCTGCAATGGGTTAGATAGAGAGTTGATTCAACTTCTTTTTAAATACACGAAAGATGTAAAAGGAGGGGCAAGATCTGTTCTCAATCATGGCAGAGTTCAAGAAACATAATAATGAGCTAAAGTTAAGGGAAGCCAGATTCCATTTGAATATCAGGGGGGGAAAATCTTAATTGTTAGAGCAGTACAACAATGGAACCAATTACTGTACCTCAAAAGGTGCCGAGTGCTCTAATGCTGAAGACATCCAAGAGAAATTTAGACAACCACCTGGCAGATATCCTTTGATTTCTATTCCTGCACTGAGCAGGGGGTGGGACTCAATTGATCTTTACTCCTTGTTCTCTAAATTAGTATAATCTATATTTAGGTACTGTGGTGAATAAATCCCAGTTAGTTAGTTAGTTAGTTAGTTAGTTAGTTAGTTAGTTAGTTAGTTAGTTAGTTAGTTAGTTAGTTAGTTAGTTAGTTAGTTAGTTAGTTAGTTAGTTAGTTAGTTAGTTAGTTAGTTAGTTAGTTAGTTAGTTAGTTAGTTAGTTAGTTAGTTAGTTAGTTAGTTAGTTAGTTAGTTAGTTAGTTAGTTAGTTAGTTAGTTAGTTAGTTAGTTAGTTAGTTAGTTAGTTAGTTAGTTAGTTAGTTAGTTAGTTAGTTAGTTAGTTAGTTAGTTTGTTTGTTTGTTTGTTTGTTTGTTTGTTTGTTTGTTTGTTTGTTTGTTTGTATCCTGCCTTTCACCTTGAAAAGGACCCAAGGCAACTTACAAACAATGAAAGACAATATTTAAAACTGAAATGAGTATACAATGGCAGTTAACATCTTTAAAAGAAGCATTTAAAACTATGAACAATGAATAAAGCGGCATCTTACAACATTAACAGGCAATGTTAAGGCAAAGATAAATAAGTATACCAAAAAGTCATTCAGAAATGGAAAACACAACAGTACTAAAAGTGCAGCCAAAGCAAACATGTACTGTATAACTATCTAAAAATCACACACAGTAGCTGGATACTGCGGGAAAGCAGCAAAGATGTGGCCAGTTTGGCCTCCTGTGGGAGGGAGTTCCAGAATCTGGAAGGAGCGACAGAGAAGGCCGTCTCCTGTCTCCTCAGCAAACGCACCTGTGAGGGTGGCAGGACCTCTCCTGATGATCATAACACCCAAGGCAACTCATAATAGGAAATACAGTCT
This sequence comes from Pogona vitticeps, assembly GCF_900067755.1. Classification (NCBI taxonomy): domain Eukaryota; kingdom Metazoa; phylum Chordata; class Lepidosauria; order Squamata; family Agamidae; genus Pogona; species Pogona vitticeps. The sequence continues at coordinate 54,139 of NW_018151769.1, forward strand.
TTGAGATAGCTTGGACCCAGGCTATTTAGGGCTTTACAGGTTAAAACCAGCACGTTAAATTGTGCCTGGTAACTGATCAGCAGCCGGTGGAGCTGCTGTAACAGGGGGGTTTATGGGATCCCTATAATCAGCCTACGTCAGCAATCTGACTGCATTTTGGACCTGTTGAGGTTTCCTGACACATTCCATTGGCAGCCGCACATAGACCACATTACCACATACTTCCCCAACTGGGAAGTAACTAGGGTGTGTATCAGACTAGGGTGTGTATCAGAGTGGCCAGATCAGAACTCTCAAGAAATGGATGTAGCTGGCACACTAGTTTTAATTGTGCAAGTGCACTCCTGGCCACTGCCAAGACCTGGGCATCCAGACATAGGGATGAATCCAGGAGGATCCTCAAACTGCGCACCTGTTTTTTGCAATGGGAGTTTAATCCCATCCAGTACTGTCTGACCGACCGGCTGGAGACATGGCTATACAGGTAGGCCTTCCCTACAAGCCATCACCTAGCCTATCTTTCCTTTTTCCTCTTCTTTTTTCCCCATCTTGGATTCTGCTGTTAATTTGGGTCTTATTCTTAGTACATTTATACTTTCATAGTTTATTTTATATCTTTTGTGTAAACCGCCCAGAGTAGACACGTTCCAGATGGGCGGTATATAAGTTTAATAAAATAAAATAAATATAAATACTGGCTGCATCCCTATTTCTTGATCTGCCTTAGGACTGACCAGAAGCACGTCTGTTTTGTCTAGATTAAGTTTCCATTTTTTCACCCTCATCCAGTCCATAACTGATACCAGGCCTTAATCTAGAGCTGAAACAGCTTCCTTAGATTTAGGTGGGAAGGAGATGTAAAGTTAGGTGTCATCGGCATACCGGTGACACCGAACCTCAAATTCCAGATAATCTCTCTCAGAGGTTTCATGTAGATGTTAAATAACCTGGGAGACAAAACAGAACCCTGGGGGATTCCACAGGTCAGCGGACAAAGATCTGAACAGGAGTCCCCCATCACCACCTTCTGAGTTCTCCTCCAGAAAGGAATAGGGCTACTGTAAAACAGTGCCCCCAAGTTCCATTCCAGATAGTCTTATAAAGTCCTGGGAAAGTTGCAAAATTGGTCTAGGATTACAACTTTAAGTAGCCATGTGATCCATTCATAGAAAGAACATTCTGAATTGTTTCAAGCATATGCTTAACACCCCCCGTTGAATTTACTGAAACGTGCAGCACAGTCTTGACATATATCTATGAAAAAAAATGGAATGTTAACTCACATTCCATTCAGTGCCGATTGCTCTGCAATTAGTAATTGTTATGTGCTACCAAGTTGCTTCCAACTTATAGTGACTCTTCCCAGGATTTCCTAGGTATAGAGTACTCAGACGTGGTTTGCCATTCCCTTCTTTTGAGAGTACTCTGGAAATGTGCAGCTTGCCCAAGGCCACACAGTCTGGCTCTTCTACTGAGATGCACAGTGGAGAACTGAACTCCCAACCGTATGCTGAATTCACTTAGCTAACCAACTAGCCTTGCTTCATGGTAAGTGGATATACAATTATAACTCAATGCATTCAAAATGAAAGCACACTGATTAAATGATAACTAGAAGATTCAGGTGGAGGGTAGACAGAAAGATCCTGGCTCCAGCTTCCTCCATAAGTCCACTTCTGTAAAGAGAACATGGCTGGTAGCACCAAGCTTCACCCTCAAGACAGAATCTTTTTTTCCTCAAAGAGTGGTTTGAAGTTAGAATAAAGAAGTGTTGGACTCAAGGGGTACAAAATCTACCACAGTGCCTTGAACAAGAAACGGTGCTGCTAAAACAAGTCTGGGCAGTTTTACTCACATCTGAATTTATTAAACATTGATACATTTAAAAAAGTATAAAATCCAGTAACAAAGTTGGGTCAATCTTTATTGTAACACTGAGTCATAGAATAACTGAGTTAGAAGGAGCTCTCAAGGCCACTGAGTCCAACCCCCTGCTCAAGGCAGGAGTCCAAGTCAAAGTAGATTCAACAGACGATTGTCCAATTTTCTCTTAAATGCCCCCAGTGTTGGGAATGCTCCCCACCTCCCAAGGTAATTGGTTCCATTTTTGTACTGCACTGTTAGGATTTTTTTTCTGATATTCAGCCTAAATCTGGCTTCCTGTAGCCAAACTTTAAAAAACAGACTGTATAAAAAAACATACAAGATTTTAAGTCCCACAAGACCCTACTGTCACCGCCCATCTTAAATAAAAGGTGCATTGGACTCAAAAATTCACCTGTGTTCAGTATTGTAGTGTCCAGTCATATTATCCATCTTTGTTTCTGGATTTTAAATCTCATGTATTTTGAAGGAAAAATCATTTCCCCCCTTCCTTTCTCCCTAATACATATATTACATATATTACATACTGTATATACTCAATAAAACCCTGTCTTTAAACTGTTAATGCTTTGGAGGTGAGTAGCCGAATCTCACTCAGAGAAGTAGCTGACCAAGGAAACACACTCACTTCCATTCTCTTGTTAAGTGCACAGAATTGTGTGGGCTTCACTCATGCCTTCTACGTGATATAAACAATTAACAACTCATGTGTGCCTCATCAAGAAGTAAATTTTTCTGCTATAAGCCATTTCCACAATCTAAGAAGTTTATGATTTCTAGAAAGGATGTTTAGATACTTTTGTTATTACAGTGCAAATAAAGCAATACAGTTCATTGTGTGATGAAAATAAAAGAAAATGACAAGGCTTAAGCACTTTTGAACTGAAGTGGTTAAAAAGAACAAAGTAAAGTCTAGACTTGCAAGATGTCTGAAAGACCAAACACTACAGTGCCCCTTGCCTCTGCAGAGAAACAGCATGTTTAAAGAGCAATACAGAATGGAAAGTATGTTTCCTCTCTCTCTCTCTCTCTCTCTCTCTCTCTCTCTCTCACACACACACACACACACACATACACACACACACACACACACACACACACACACACACACAAAAGATATGAGAAGATGTGCATGGTCAGGAATATAGATGAATGGAAAAGAAACCAGATAACAGGAAACAAAACTGCAAACTAAGTAACTGATATACTCATGACATGATAGCAACTAGAATAGTGACATTCAACGTGACCCATGTTCTGAGTACAAATTTGTTTTCCTCTCTACAGTATAGATTTTATTAACACCACCAGTGACTTCAACACATATCAGTAATAGGTTTGGGGAAAATTCTATGGCAAGAAAAAGTAAATATGGAGTCTGAATGGGAAAGATAGAATATGTGAAATTCAAATATTCTATGCCTAAATATTCTATAAAGAAGGTTGCCCAAATACGGTGTTATGGAAGTTTCTCCAAAGGAGGATTTTCCTGGCTGGGAGATCTCTCAGTTAATATCTGGCTTGTACACCAGATGTCTCATGCTTGCTGTTGGGACAAGCTGGCATTGCTTACTCAAGAGAGAGGTAAAGTTCTGCATCCTGATGTTTTGACTAACTCAAAACATCAAAAGTATTTAAATAGAATTCCCTTCCATGTTTATGAGAGCATCTCCCAGAGCACATCTCCCAAGAACCACAGCCCCCTGCTTTTTGAGAACAAGTGGAAAGATGCAGATGGATTGAGGGCGGTCAGGAGAGATGGGAATAACATAGATAAAGGCTGAGAAGGCTGGGTGAACTTTTCTCTTTTTAGAGAAAAAATTTTTTTTCTGTGTTATTAATATGCTTAGAAATAAGTAGTGCTTTTGATCTTGTATATTTTTACTTTTAGAAGTTTAAATACTTTTTCATGATTGTCATTGAAAAAGATTAGGCTTTTGGCTTTTTGTGATTTTAATCTTAAGGACTTCGATGTGTCATAGAGATGTAACCTCTGCCTTTATAGGCTATGAGCTCCTGTGTTTTAATGGTTTTTTTTTTTTTTTTGGCATTTTTGATTCAAGCATGAGTAAAGTTTTGTCAGGATTTTGCATAGCTATAAGCTTACAACTGATATTTTCTTACTAAATTAATTTCAAAGCTTAAGCTCAGTTTTTGTGGAATTTTAACTATTTTAAGCCTCTTGTTTGTATGACTTTTGAATTTAAGCATATGTGCCTACAGTTTTTTCTCCATAACTGTAAGATTATCTTGGATAACTTTTGAATTTGCTGCTTTTAAGCATGGAACCTAGAAATGATGTAAATAAATGGAACTTATATAGAATCAACAAGTTCTGGAGTGGCCTGGAATTATTTCAGCAATGAAGACACTTATAATAATATACCCAGATGAATTTACAAACAGCTTGTAACTGATCATTTGGTTTTATACTGGTATTAACTATCTTCTGGGACAATGTCAGCTATGATGAATCATAGAACCTGTTCTCTTTATCTGAGTGATTTCTTATTCTTGTAGGACTCCTAGAGTGGTCAGTTATCTAAATCAGGATCTGACACACTGATCTATGTGTGTCCACAGATCACATGTTATTGTAACCCAGCCAAGATGGCATCAGGATAGTATTGCTAACCAAACTATCCCTGACATGGGAACTTCTTGATCTGGTTCCCCAAGTTTGTTATGATTTGTTCCTACTATGTAGATGGCATGATTTGAGCTAATTACATTCCTGCCCTCTCCGTTTTCTGCAGATCCTAATTTTCTTCAATAAACTCCACATATTATGAAATCCATATTTCTGTGTCAGGTTGTGTTTAATTCTCTCTCTCCCCAGATATCCCAAAAGAGTTGGTTCTTGCCAGCGTAAACGCACCTACATTTTTAAAACACAAGGTAACTAGTTCCATTTTTGTACTGCTCCAATAGTTAGGATGTTTTTCAGCCTAAAACTGGCTTCCTGTAGCCAGATTTTTTAAAAAACAGACTGTAAAAAAACAGACAAGGTTTTAAGTCCCACAAGACTCTAATTTCGTTTCTGGATTTTAAATCTCATGTATTTTTAAGGACTAATATATTACTATTGTCTCCAGGGGTTTTATCACTACATCATTTATTTTAAAAAGTCTAATAGCTTGAGCAAAGGATAGGCCTCAAGGTGCCTCACAGAAGCTTCCAGGAGAGCCTTTAAAAAGAGGAAGGAGGCTGTTTCCCTGAAACAGAGAAACAGGTGTCCTGCAACCAAATGTTCTTTACAAATGTAAAAACTGACTCAATATTTTGAGCGGTAACGTTTCTATTTTACCAACTTATGCAATCTCAAAGTAATATTGGTGCATCTTGTAGCCATGAGCTATCAAGAACCATTAAGTATAAACTTTTTTTTTCAAATCATAAATATTTTCAGGGAAATTAAAGAAAAAGAGAAAGATGGACACCATCAAATACCCTGTTTGTGTTACTTTTTTAAAATGTTTTTTTTTTAATGTTCTATTTTTCGCAGAATTTAGTTTTGCTTCTGAAGACACAAATAAGAAAGGAGAGGAGATGGAAGTGCCTACCTCATCTTGTGATCCAGAAATGAACTTCTTTCTACTTCTGACCATTTTCTTTATAACTCTACCCATTAATAATGTGAGAACTGGTAAGAACCCTGTGTGCAGCTTTGTAAAAATGTACTGGTTCCTGGCTGAAAATGTTTATTCTTAGCAGATGAAAGAAAAGAAGTACTATAGCTGCACGTTAGTGCAGCAATGTTATTGCTCAGCAGGGAAAAAGAAAATTCTACAAGGCAGTTCTGAAAATTGGGGGCAGCCCAAACATAAAAATTATAGCTTTGAAACTGGACTTCAGATCGGCACCAAATTTGGCATACAGATAGCAGAGCGTCTGCTCTTGCGCTGTGCCAGAGGGTCTACATCAGGGGTGGGTAACTTCAGCAGGTCCAGGGGCAGTAATGTCCTATACTGCTGGCCACAGTAATGAAAAATGAAAAACAAAAAAAAATGCCCCCCCCAAAAGGGAACTTGCTTCCTTTCAGTTTTCTAAAAATGGGGTGAGGTGGGGGTGTTAAATGCTGCAGGATGAGGGGGAGGGCTGTGAACAGCTACTACTGGAGGGATCTGAGAGCAGCCGTTCACCTTTTTTTTCTGTTGAGAAGCTTTTTGGGAGGAGGGGAGCAGAGTCTGATGGGCCTAAGGGCTACAGAAAGCAGCTGGGAGGTGTGCATGTGATCCCAGGGCCCCTTTCTGTCCGCACCTCATCTAAATTTGTGTTAGTCTCAACTACCGCAGTTTCCACTAAATTCATGTGGATCATTTCAGAGGGCCTGACGGTGGTTTTCTACCACTCCTGGACTGCCCATCCGAGGTCTGTATGAGCTCTAATACAAATAACATAATGGATAAAATTCAAGGAGCCTGTCTTTACAACCAAGTTCTTGTTATGTTATTTAAAAAAGCAATTTCTTGAGGGAAAGAATCCAGAGTGTATTGCAGTCACTCAGAGGGCCCTTTCACTTGCCCTCATCACCTAGTGTTGCCATCATCTAGTTCTCCAAACCCACTTTTCCTCATCAAGCATATAGGCTCAAATAGAGGGTGTGGCATTCAGCTCTGCTCTCACCTGTCCATCATAGCTGGGCAGGGGAACCTCAGCCAAAGAGAGGATGGAGGGAGGTGCAGAAGTGGAAGGAGCTGGGTTATATAAGGTGTGTGTGGAGTTTTGGGGGAGGAGAGTTTTTGAGAGATGAGTGATTGAGAGAGTGAGAAAGAGCCTGTCAGTGAGGGAAAAGTCCGTGTGAGCTAGGGTCTGAGAAACAGTGATTAACTAATTGATTTTACACCTGTGATTTACCCTTTTTATTTCTTGTAATCAATAAACCTTTTATTTGTTTGAAAGAAACCCTTGTCCTTTTGATTATAATGATAGGTTGGTGGCAGCAAGTTTTTAGTGAGAGGTAGTGACCACTCTTATAGGCCTGGATGAGTAAGGGCTTGAGAGTGGCCTGCTACAGAGGGGCATTTATCCCACTGTTTGATACACTACGAAGGTGAATTGATAGACTAAATGAAGCCATCCCCAGAGTGCCCTTACCCGCACCTTTTTGAGCTCCTGCCAAAGGCTTCTAGTTTTTGGTACAGATAGGTGCACTCTGGTTTCCTCTATTTCCAGCACATGTGATTGCTGGGAATGACCAATATTGAGTTGTGCAGCTCTCAAAACTGCCAAAGCTCCTTCGGTTGTCTATTTCCAGTATCATGAAGTAGTTTAATAAGTTAGCCACTAGAGAATATTGGCAAATTGAACACATTCCCTAGTCCTCTGCAGAAGATAGGGGAAGCAAAATTATTATTTTCTGCTAGATTATCACTGATGCATTGAATCGCTTGGATTAAATAAAAACTATATATACTTGCATTTGTTTGAAGTGCCAATAGGAACCACAGCTGTGAGCAGTTTCTCAATCAGCATTACACACAAAGCAGAGAAAAATATTTTGCAAAATTTAATCTAAGTCAGTGGTCCCCAACCTTTTCTGAACTGCTGAGTGGTTGGCAGGGTGGGATCTGTGTGTGTGGGGGGGGGTTGGGCACCACCCTCACGCTCGTGGGGGTGGGGTGGGCTTGCACGCATGTGCGGATGGGCAGGGTGCACTCACAGATGGGTGGGGTGCGCTTGCGAGTGTGGAGGGCACCCATGCATGCAGGTGGGCAGGCCATGCATGTGGGTGGGCTGTGTAGGGGGAGTGCGTGTAGGATGGGCGGGAGATCTTTCTCCATGGCCTGGTCCTGCCATGTTCACGAACCGGTAGTGGGCCATGGACCGGGGGTTGGGGACCCTTGATCTAAGTGATTCAGTGCATCAGCAACAGTAGCTTGCGAGTGTGGAGGGCACCCATGCATGCAGGTGGGCAGGCCATGCATGTGGGTGGGCTGTGTAGGGGGAGTGCGTGTAGGATGGGCGGGAGATCTTTCTCCATGGCCTGGTCCTGCCATGTTCACGAACCGGTAGTGGGCCATGGACCGGGGGTTGGGGACCCTTGATCTAAGTGATTCAGTGCATCAGCAACAGTATAGCAGTGAGAGAAATTATTTCATTACTCCTGTCCGTCTGCAGAGGAAGTGTTCAAATTGCTGATATCCTGAAGTGGCTCATTTAGCCATTTCATGATACCAGAAACAGGATCTCCTGAGGTCAGTATACCATTTTTGTGTGGGGATTGCACCAAAAGCCATATCACTCCTCCCCTCAACCTCAAGTGACCACGTCACCTCTTTGAACTATTAGCAGACTGTCCTGCTGCACAGTCATACTTGTGATGATTCCCTGCAACTTGCAAGGGTTTATACAGGAATGAGTTCCAAAGGTGGTTGCCTCCATATGGAGTGGTATGGACCGACACAATTCTGAAAATCTCATCTTTAATTCTAATGTCTGAGAGAGAAAATCCCACAAACGACATATTTCCATCCCTTGCAGTAAAAGTACCATCTTAAATAATCAAATAATGTAACCATTTGATACCTTTTTGAGACACCAAAAACCTCACCGTATCTAAGGACGAGGCTAACCCTGATGCATTCAACTCTAATGGCTTAATTTTTTCAAGGCATTTTTGTGATGATTTGTTCTGTGTCCTGCACTTTTCGCAGTCCAGTTAACAGTGAACGGACCACTCCAGCCAATCACTGCCTCCTTGAGTGGTGATATTGTGCTACGCTGTCATCTGTCGCCCAGAAACAGTGCTCAAAATATGGAGATTAAATGGTTCCGCTCCCAGAACTCTTCATATGTGCACCTTTATCACAGTGGCAAAGATCATTTTGAAAAGCAGCAGCCAGAATATCACGGGAGGACAGAGCTTTTGAAAGATGGCATTGATGATGGAAACATTAGCCTACGAATTCTTAATGTCAGTGTTTTTGATGAGGGACAGTACCATTGCTCTGTGAAGAATGGAAGTTTTCATCAGGAAGTCACATTGAACATGAATGTCACTGGTAAGTGAGAAATGTTTTTTTTTCCTGCTTGAATTATATAATTCTTTCTCTAACACTTGGAGTTGTCATCTCATAAGACGCTTTGCAACCATGTATTTAAGATTTTGACCCAAAATTGGAAAAAGTCAGATTATCTCCAGGAGTCCCTTCTTCACAGCATTTTTTTCCACATCCCTTCTTGATGTTTGGAAGGGATAAGAGCTCTCAACTCCACTTGGCTACAACTTTCCTAATACTGACCCAGCATGGCTAAGTGCTTGTTTTGACATATAAAGCCCTAAACAGCTTGGGCTCTGGATACTTGAAGGACCGCCTCCTTCCATATGAACCTACCCGGCAGTTAAGATCTAGCCAGGGGGCCCTTTTGAAAGAGCCGACCCTCAAGGAGGCAAGAGGGAGGGATTGTAGACAAAGGGCCTTTTCGGCAGCTGCCCCCAGACTATGGAATGCCCTCCCGACTGAGATTCGTCTGGCGCCGACACTGATGACATTTCGGTGCCAGGTCAAAACCTTCCTGGGTCTGATGGCAATTTTTAGAGTATATATTTTAATTGCATTTTACTTGTTTTGACTTTTTATAGTATTTTAAATGTTGTAAGCCGCCCAGAGACTGTTGGGTAGTGCGGGCGGCATATAAGTTAAATAAATAAATAAATAAATAAATAAATAAATAAATAAATAAATAAATAAATAAATAAATAAATAAATAAATAAATGTTAAGAAAACTG
>NW_018151769.1:68604-80179 GCF_900067755.1 Pogona vitticeps
TGCTTGCTTGCTTGCTTGCTTGCTTGCTTGCTTGCCTGGCTGGCTGGCTGGCTGGCTGGCTGATACATGCTAGAGGGAAGAGATTTTAAACAGTGAAATGAATTGCAAGGAGTCTGCATTTTGCACTGTTTACAACCTCAGCCATCCACCTCTACATGTGTATATAGAGATGAACACTGATAAATTGGGCAGTGCTCAAAAAGGCTGAATATCAGAAGTCTTTGTGGAGTTAGGTTTCTAGCTGTGGAGACAGAGGTTGGGAGTTCTCACAATGCCGAGGTTGGGATTCCAATTCGTCACAGTGCATCCCAGCAGAAAAGCCAGCCTGTGTCACCTTGGGCAAGCTTCACAGTCCCAAGATGCCCCCACAAGAATGCAATGGTAAAACCACTTTTGAATACTCTGTACCTAGAAAACTCTGAAAAAAGTCACCATAAGTCAGGATTGATTTGATTGCACACAATTATTATTATGGAGTCAGAATTCGGTTTCTGCTGTTAAGACCTAACATAAGTATCACTTTAAAAATGGTGTGGTTTTGTCACTAGGAGGCACTGAACGTATTGCACTGCTGGGGCTTTAAGGTTTTTTAAACATTAAGAGCTTAATGTGTTAACTATGGATTGGCTGGAGCAAGGCATGCACCTCTCCTGCTGGCAGCAATGTCTTTCTCGTGAGTTACATTGGAACACAACCCAGCACCAAGTTAGGCAACTGCAAGGTTAATCCTAAAAAATTTCCAACATTTTTTGATCCAGCACCACTTCAGCTAACATAATTTCAGTTCAACTGGGCCTTGAATAGTGACGATTAAACACTGTCTTATACTATTAAAGAAAGATGAATTAGATTCAAATGAAGGAAGAGTGTGGAATTTGGTGGAAGACATATTAAGAATTTGAGATATGCAGCTGACACTATATGAACAATTGGCAAAAAAGCAACAGTCCGAAACAACTTTAGATTAGGCATCCTTCAGTCTCAAGAGACTACGGTAACGTGCTCTGAACAGCACCTAGTGTGGCTGAGAAGGCCAATTTGAGAGTGGCATTCCTTCCACACTGAGGACAAATAAATCTGTCCCCTGTCCAGCTCCCTGATCTGTCCCCTGTCCAGCTCCCTGATTTGGCTGCTTTCAGGACTGCCTCTTGCCTCGGCCTGCTGGACAAGGGTCTCTTCAAATTGGGAGAGGCCATGCTGCACCGCCTGCCTCCAGGCTGAACGCTTACATGTCAAGGTTTCCCATCTGTAGAGGTCCATTTCTAAGACCTTCAGATCCCACTTGCAGATATCCTTGTATCACAGCTGTGGTCTCCCTCTGGGGCAATTTCCCTGCACTAATTCTCCATACAGGAGATCTTTTGGAATCCAACCATCAACCATTCTCATGACATGCCCAAGCCAGCATAGACGTTGCTGTTTCAGTAATGTGTACATGCTAAAAAATTCCAGCTTGTTCTAGGACTACTCAATTTGGAACTTTGTCCTGCCAGGTGATACCAAAAATGTGTTGGAGACAACGCATATGGAACGTGTTCAGCTTCCTCTCCTGCCGTGCACAAATTGTCCAGGACTCACTGCAGTACAGGAGTGTGCACAGGACACAGGCTCTATACACCTAGATCTTGATATATGCCATCAGCTTCTTATTAAGCCATACTCTCTTTGTGAGTCTAGAGAACATGGTAGCAGCTTTGCCAATGAATTTATCCAGCCCAACATCTAGGGAGAGAGTGTCAGAGATTGTTGAACCAAGGTACCCAAAGTCATGAACAATCTCCAATTCTTGCATGGAGATGGTAATAGAGGGAGGAGAGTCCACACCCTGGCCCATGACTTGTGTTTTCTTCAGGCTGATTGTTAGTCCAAAGTCTTGGCAGGCCTTGCTAAAACGATTCCTGAGTTGTTGGAGGTCTTCAGCAGAGTGGGCAACAACAGTTGCATCATTGGCAAAGAGGATGTCCCGCATGCATTTCAGCTGGACTTTGGTCTTCGCTCTCAATCTAGAGAGATTAAAGAGCTTTCCATCTGATCTAGTCTGGAGATAGACACCTTCTGTTGCAGTTCCAAAGGCGTGCTTCAGCATGAGAGCAAAAAAGATCCCAAACAGAGTCGGTGCGAGGACACAGCCCTGTTTCACTCTGCTTCAGATATCAAAGATGTTGAGCCATCAAAAACTACAGTGCCCTTCATTTGCTCATGAAAGGACCTGATGATGTTAAGGAGCGCAGGTGGACATCCAATCTTGGGAAGTATTTTGAAAAGGCCATCCCTGCTAACTAAGGCCTTTCTGAGATCTATGAAGGCCACAAAGAGTGGCTCTCGTTACCTGCATTTCTCCTGCAACTCAGGGAGAATATCATGTCTGTGGTGGATCTATTAGCTCGAAATCCACACTGTGATTCTGGATACACTCTGTCTGCAAGCACCTGGAGCCTCTTCAGCACAACATGGGCAAGCAGCTTCCCTACAACGCTGAGAAGAGAGATGCCACGGTAGTTATTGCAGTTACAGTATATGCATTGATATCAAATTATGGTGCTGGTTCTAATGATGATGCTGGTGATGCTGTGCTGTACTCATACTGGTTGCAGACTTGCTCTTACTCACCTTTATAAGTTACCTGTAAAACGTGCTGAAAATCCATGGTCATTACACACAAAGAATTGATGGCAATATTGTATAATTACCATGACAATCACTATTTCCCCCCTTTCTGTTCTAGGAATGCTTATCACTGAACTGAGTAAGTAATTCTGTCTCTTTTCAAAATAGAAAAACATTTAGACCACAATCCAATTCAGAGCCAGAGAGCCCAAACCTATTAACGTCAATAGGATTGGCCCTTCAGCACAATTCTTTATTTACCCAGAAGTACATCTCACTGATCTGAGACTTAGCCTCTTGTCATTGTGCATAGGATTATTTCTCAGCTCTGTCTAATTGTCCATCTTCCCTTGCAAAAGGAATCCTGTGGGCCTAATTTCAGGTTGTTGTGTGTTTTTTTGTATAATTGTAACATAGTATTTTAAGAGTAGCAAAATTGCTGGAAAGGAAAATCTTGAAATTGAGGCTGTCCTACTTTGGACACATCATGAGAAGCAGGATTCTCTGGAAAAGACAGTAATGCTGGAAAAAGATGAAGTCAGCAGAAAAAGAGGAAGACCAAATATGAGATAGATTGACTCCTTAAAGGAAACTAACAACTTCACTTTTCAAGACCTAGGCAGAGCTGTTGTGGACAGGAGATCACTCTTTCATAGGGTCGCCGTAAGTCGGAGGCAGCTTGGCAGCACATACATAACAAGCATAAGCAAAATCCAGGATGGCTGAATGAATTGACTTTCACCTTGTAAATACAGAAGGTTGTGCACTTTTTTTTACCAGTGGCCCACCTAGCTTCAGTTTTGTTTACTCTGACTGGCAGTGATCCCTAGTGGTTTTAGAGAGGAGTATTGCCCAGGCCAACTGAGGCTGGTGTGTGATCAATCACTGAGCTACAGTCCCACTCTATAAATAGGTTCAAATAAATGAGTGAATGTGCAGTTTAAATGATATTGAAAGCCTTTCATACTATTTTTTTAAGGTTATGGGAAAAAGAAATATTTTGCACAGAAAAATTGCCAATTTTTGACCAAAAACTGAACCATTTCCAAATGGTGGAGGAAAAAAAATATAATACGTTGTGGCAAAGTATTGTTTGAGTTTCTGGAAATTTGGAAAAGTTTAAATTACAGAAGAGTGCTTTCTCCAGGCATACTTTTTAATTATTATTATTCATCTTAGGGACTGTAAATTCTTCAAACTTAAACTTCAAAATAAAAGAGGCTCTTGAAGCCACTTCATTAGGATACCCATTAGCATCAATATAGAGCAAGAACGTGTGCCCGTTTTCGACAGAAACGTTTAATTAAAGCTATATTACTTTCCCCCTCAGTGTAGCCTCAGATAAAACACTCACAAAGCAGAGTAAACAAACTAAGATTGTTTGTCTCCATTATCATAAAATCGGTCCCTTATAGGAGGTGGTGTTCAAATGATGTAGAAAAACATCTTGTGGTGACTTTGCTTCATAACAAGAAATACTGCAACCAACTTGAAGTAAAGTGGAATGTATTATATGTGTCTTTTGTATTTAAATATGAATGATACAATTTTTAAAAAATTATATGGTTGCTTCTAGATTGGAGGAAGATGCTGGTGCCAATAGAAAAAGGTATATCTATCTATCTATCTATCTATCTATCTAGCTATCTATCTATCTATCTATCTATCTATCTGTCTGTCTGTCTGTCCGTCCGTCCGTCCGTCCGTCCGTCCGTCTGTCATTTTTCACCATAGGCTTATATTTCACAATTACACGGCCAAGTGAATGAAATTTCCACCTTAACTTCTCATTTTTCACCATAGGCTTATATTTTACAATTACATGGCCAGGTGAATGAAATTTCCACCTTAACTTCTCATGTGTTCAGATTACTGTGAACCACAGGGCTATCATGGTCTGTTTACAAGCTCAGAACCTCAGTGAGTTTGAGCCTTAGAGGTCAGAGTTACTATGCATGGGAACTTAGATTGGGGGGGACAGAGTAGCCAATGGTGAGGAATTATGTGAGAACAACCACACTGAGAAAGCCAATTATCTCCATTTGTGCTTTAGAAGGTCAATGTGTATCCCTCCATTTTCTTCCAAATGTGGTAAACAAGTCCTACTGCATTCATTTGGGTTGCAGTAGGACCTCTTTACTTGTCGGAGCATCTTTCCCTCAAACTGGCTTCCCGTCCCACCCGTATTTCCCAAGCGATGATGCTACAGGTGGCCACTCCAAGGGAGCACCCAAAATCCATGACTAGGAACTAGGCCTTTTCAGTTGTGCTTGCCATCCTATGGAACCCTCTGCCTGTGGAAGTACATCAGGCCCCAACCCACCTTCACTTCAAGAAAAAAGCAGAGACCTGGCTCTTTATTCAGCCTTTTCATACTCCTGCCCCTGTTTAATTTAATTAAGTTTTTTGGTTTAGTCCTTCTTATTTTTGATGATTTTATTGTCGATTATTGGTCTGTTGACATTGCGTATCCTATTATAGAATTAATTTTAGTTGAGATTTATTTATTTATTTATTTATTTATTTATTTGATTTATACCCCGCCCATCTGGTCTACAAGACCACTCTAGGTGGCTTCCAACATCACACAAAGCAGTAAAATAATACAAAATATTACATAAATCATAAAGTATGTCTGCTCTTTTGTTTGATGTCTCAATTGTTGCTTATTATTGAATCTTAGTTTATGTTGTGGATGCTTTTATTGCAACGACCTAGGCAGTATAAAAAGTGAATTAAATAAATAAATGCATTCGTGAAGGCGAATTTAAATAAATAAATAAATTTTAAATAGATACAATTGGGGTAGGGAGGACACTCCTTCAGAATGGATCCCTAGACATCGTCCTTCTCTCTGCTTCTGTGGTTCAGCCCAAAAGAGGAAGGAAGGAGAAAACATTGTTCCACAAGCTGTACTGGGGGGACCACAGTGTCATCCTCATTCCCTTTCTGAAAAGTAGGCTTGATGGAAGAGGCTTGTGTTCTTCACTTCTCCTTTGGTAGAGGGGGCAATTCTCTGTTTTCTTCTTCTTACCAAGAACATGCAGTACTCTGCACTCAATCCTTCCCTCTTCCCATTTCCTTATTGCCTCTGACTTATCTCTTCCTCTTTCCTCTCAACAGCCAATGTCACTCTGGATCCAGACACAGCCAACCACGACTTGATCATCTCTTCAGACTGTAGGAATGTCATCCAAGGCTTCATGTGGCACAGCCAGCCTGACAACATGGAAAGATTTGACGTAGAGCGCTGCGTGTTGGGAAGGGAAGGCTTTGCCTCTGGGAGGCATTACTGGGAAGTGGAGGTGGGAGAGGAGGGCTACTGGGCTGTCGGGGTGGCAAGATCTTCTGTGAGGAGAAAGGGAAGACTCAGCTTGGACCCCGAAGAAGGCATCTGGGCTGTGGAGAAATGTCGGATCCAAATCGTCCAATACCAAGCTCTTACTGTCCCTCAGACTCCATTGATCTTACGGAAAAGACCCAGAAAAATTGGGATTTACCTGGATTATGAAATGGATCAAGTGGCCTTTTATGATGTCAACCACAAAACACACATCTTTACATTCCCCTCAGCTACTTTCAATGGGGAGAAGATTTTCCCTTTCCTGCATGTGGGAATTGGATGCTGGCTTACCCTCTGCCCCTAATGCCTTCCTTTGCATGAGGACTCATGTGTAAACAAGATGGGGGCAGGGCCGGCCATTCTACATATTCCACAGCCAGCCCTTCGATTGGGCAATAGTTAAAATAATTTGGCTTGGCTTGACAAACAATAATTCTCTCAGCCCTTCATCCTTTATAATGGATATAATACTGACCAGTTCCTAGACATTTTTGTGATAATAGTGTATTCATATATATTAAGATTGTATTTCCAGGAGGTGGTATCTGACCCTTGAGTTCTTTTTAAGGAGAAAGGTGGGATAAAATTATTTTAGATAAATACATTTCACAGACTATAAATGTGGAAAGATAACCCTTCATAACAGGACTGCAGTTTTTTAAAATGGTTTATGTAATCAAAGAATTTAATTCATTGTTACAGGGTTGCTTTCAGATTTCTATGAGCAGGGCTACAGCTATGGGGAGGTCTAATGGTTTAGAATAGTACTTGTCCCGATTACAGTGGTGCCCCGCATAGCGACGATAATCTGGTCCAGGAAAACCGTTGCTATCCGGAATCGTCTCTATATGGAACGAAAACCCCCATAGGAACGCATTAAACCCTGTTTAATGCGTTCCTATGGGGAAAAACTCACCGCTATACGGAAGTCCTCCATCTGGCCGCCATTTTCGCTGGCCGGTAAGCGAGGAAAGGGCGTGAAAACGCTGTGGGTGGCCATTTTTTCCCGGCGGCCATTTTGGAACCACCGATCAGCTATTTTCAAAACAACGCAATATGAAAATCGGTAAGCGAAATGCTTACCGATCATTGCAATGCGATTTTTACGCATTAAAACCATCGCAATGCGATCGCTTTTGCGATCACAAAATCCACATCGCTATGCGGATTCGTCGTTAAACGGGGCGCTCGCTATGCAGGGCACCACTGTAGTCTTCCTCAACTGCAGTATATCTCCCATTATCCCTGGCATTGATCACAGTGGTTGAGGACGATGGGCTTGTAGTTAGCTATGTGCCATCAAGTCAGAACCCAACTCCTAGCAACCCTAATAGAGTTTTCAAGTTTGCCTTCCTAAGGGAATATTTACTCTATGCCTCCATCTGTGTTCAGCCTGTATATTTGTGAATAAATGTACATGTTACAAAACACCGATCAGCTTCCAGTGACCTCCTTGAAAAGGGACTCCCACCCACCAATACTTGGTAAAGTCAACTTTTTGGATTTTATTCCGTATAAGTCATTACCTTTTTATCTGCCAGGGAGCATTGGATACACATGTGCATATGTATGTGTGAGGAGGGATATAACCACCCCTTAATTAAAAAGGTGTTTCTTGTTGTTTTAGGATGTTACACTATGTTTACTGAAAGCCTTTGAAAAGCCTGGGTATCACAAGCACAATATGCATGAACTGTGTTACAATAATCCAGATGGGAAAGTAATTAATGGTGTGATCAGATATTTATTTAGCTCACTTTTTGGAGTGCCTATAACACGGTCTTGTTCAGTCCATTGGATGGCAACCAGATGACATTCAGGAAATTGCCACCCAGACCAACCCAGTTCCGTGCCCAGTTCAGACCTTTTTTTGGTCCAGCAGATGGGTTCTTCTTTTGTAGAGCTGGACTGGAGCATTTGGGACCGGATTGTTATGTGAATAGAAGTGTAAAGAGCCACTTTAGAGATAATATCCAATGAAGCAGTCCTTTCTGGAGTGATCGGACGTGGTTTTTAGATCTCCATCTGATCGCACCCTGTGGTTGCCGCAGACACACTAATCTTAACTGTGCCATAGCATTCTTGATCACAATCAAATCCTGGCACCAAGGCTCAAGAGAGTACCCAGCTTGCAAATCTGAGTTTTTAGGGGAAATGTGACTACATCCAGAAGAGATCTTCCTTGACCTTCTTTTCTTCTGGCTAGAAACACCTTCATCTCCTCAAGTTGTTTGCATTTATGCAGTTTACAGCTGACACTAGCAAAGCTCCGATCATCATATTCTTCCTGCAATGGGATATCACTAGTCCCACATTCATTTTGTTTTGGTCAGGCCTCGCCTAGAGTATTGTGTCTAGTTCTGATCACTACAGTTGAAGAAGAATGTCAGGAAACTGGGATGTGTCCAGAGGGTTGGAAACAAAGACTTGTGAGGAAAAGTCGAGGGGAACATGGCATTTTTGGCTTAGAGGAGAGAAGGTGAAGAGATATAATAAACATCTTCAAATATTTGAAGGGCTGTTCTATGAAAGGTGGAGCAAGCTCATTTTTGGCAGCTCCAGAGGGTAGGATCAGCAGTAATGGGTTCATGTTACAAGAAAGGAGACTTTGACCAAACATTAGGAAGAACGTCCCAACAGTGAAAGCCATTTAAACAATGCAATCTCCTCCCTCAAATGGTTCCAGAGACTTTCCTTCAATGGAGAATTTTAAGCAGAGGCCGGATGGCTACCTATCAGGTGGATGCCCAACACTGGCAGGGGTCTGGATTCAATGCCCTTGGGGGTCCTTTCCAGCTCCACAAATCCATGGTTCTAAGATGATACTGAGGATAGCTATACCATCATATAGGAATCTTCTTTTGCAAGTGCATCACACTCATTTCACTAAATGCGTACAATGTGCCAGGATGGTTTTAGACCTTACAAAATGTTTTTTTAAAGGGGGAAGCATGGAAACATTAATGCTTTTACTTCCTTACCAACTATAATTTAGCAAAACTGCTCTGTTCCCCATCACTTTCTAGTTATGAATGTCACAGCTCTCTGAACTTACGTAACACTTTCGATTCTGTTGCTAACTGCCCAGCCCAGTCATTTTGTGTAGAAGGCCCCGGACCTCTGAGTTTCTAGACCACATCCTTTGTTGATCAGAAGTATCACATCGAGTGATCACATTTCACACGAGTCACCTCCTTCTCTCATTTTTAGAGGTGGCATTTGATGGTGCACACAAAGTTTATAATGGCCAAGAGGAAACAAATGTCAAACTTTGAATCCCATTAGGGGACCTTTCATCTTTTTTGAAGAAGAAGAAAAAAGAGGAAGAAGAAGAGAGAAGGATTTTGGATTTTAGAGAGACTGAGATTGGAACAGTTCTGATACAAAATCGCCTGACCCTCTGGCAAAATGATTGGCGTCATTCTTTTATGGGTTCTCACAGGTAAGCAAAAGCAAAAAGAAGACCACATTCTGTAAACTGCTTATTTGGGAATGGGGTTGGTTGGGCGAACCTGTTGATTATGCTACTAATGTTTGTGACATGCCATAAATTTGCATCAGACTTATAATGAGCAGGTCTTTCAAAGTATGTGAGACATTTAAGAAGTGGTTCTATTAGTGCCACCAACCCGATGAGTATCAACAGCTAAGTGGGGATTTAAATCCAGGTCTTCTGAGCCCTAGTCCATCACTCTATCCACTGCAGAATCCTGGCTCTAGGTCAATAGCTGATGGACTCATTAAAGGAAGCCATGGCCTTATGTTTGCAAGAGCTGAGCAGAACTGTTAATGATAGGGCATTTTAGACATCATTCATTCATACAGCCTTCATAATTCAGAGATGATTTTGCCAACACATAACAGCAATGTTTTGAAGATGTCCTGGTGAAGATTTTTTTTTTGTATCCTGAAAAGCAGCAATACAAAAAGGCATTGAATTTCTTAGTTTTCTGCGGAGATGCATAAAGCAGACCAGTCGTCAACTTGATCTCCGTCCATATTTGTGACTTCTGAGAATACTGAATAGATGCATTAATTACATACGTGGATACATTTAACATACACTCTCATTTTATAGATTAGTTTTGGGGTCTGTCTTTGAAGCAAGAGGTTACTGGAGTATTCGATCGTTTAAAATAGAGTTGGCTTTGTTTACAAAAGGACAACTGGAGCATAGACGTTAATAAAAAAAGGTTCGCAAATGTACAGGAAACCTATGGTTCCCACATCAGATCTCCACGGGGATCCTCTGGAGTTTTCGGAGGGGATTCTACCCACTCCTACCTTGTGGAGCCTTGTGGTGCAGTGGTTAAACTGCTGTACTGAAGCCAAAACTGTGCTCACGACCCAGGGTTCAATCCCAGATAGCCAGCTCAAGGTTCACTCAGCCTTCCATCTTTCTGAGGTTGGTAAAATGAGTACCCTTCTTTGGGGGGGGGAGGGGCAAAGTCTACCCTGCATAATTAACTTGTAAACTGCTCAGAGAGTGCTTTAAGTGCTATGGGGTGGTATACAAGCAGCATGCTTTGGTTTTGCTTTACCTTCACCCATTTGCAAACACATGAAGTGGATCAAGGCCTCTGACTCCACTTTCTCATGACCCTATGTCAGGTTTCCTCCTGAAACCAGACTGCTCCTTCCTACGCCTTACTCCCCATGTTCCCAGGAGCTCCTGGGAGAGTCAATGTTGCAGGCAAGACCCCCTCCCCACTGCGAAAGAAAGGGAAAAGATCAAGCATTTTTTTCCAGCCAGTCTCCAATCCCCACATTAAAAATTGTGTCAAGAGACACACTCACTGACTGAAAAACCACATGATTACTACATGACATTAAACTGACTTCAAAAACTGTTAAGTAGCTCTCGATTTGTTTCGATAGTGTAACCATGGCCATTCACAAGATGCTCTACTCTCAAATGCCCCTGTTGGACATTGGTGGCAGCTTCCTACAGAAGAGTCTTCCACCATGACTACACCAGTCGATGTTACTTTATCAAAAGATTATTTCATGAGAATAATTAAAAAATGAACATAATGAAGAAAAGGGTCCACATTGCTGAGATTAAATATATCTTTGCCTCATTGCCAATATTAAGCGCTCCAGATGGACAATGGCATCATACTGATTTTCAAAAATACTTTCAGGCATGGCAGCATCTTTCACCAACTCTAGAGCCAACAGCGAGGTAATGGCTGTTGTCCACCAGACGGCTCTGCTGCCCCTTTCCTTTCAGCCACCGAGCTCCTTCTGGGCATTCATTCGCATCAAATGGGAACGGATGGCCACCAATGGGAGTGTCCCCATCCTCGTCTACCTGATAGACCGTTGCAAATCAAGCGGAGTCACTCACCAGTGGTGGGAAAGAGAATGCCTGAGGCACAAAGAAGTGGCCGGTGGATATCAGGAGCGAGCAGACATCTTCAGGAATGGCACACTGATCATTCAACAGGTGGAGCTAAAGGATGCTGGGATATACCTGGCGACAGTACTGGCCACAGGTGTCGAACATGAAACAACAGTAAATCTTACGGTAACGGACCGACTCTTCGTGACCCCATGGACCAGAGCACTCCAGGCCCTCCTGTCTTCTACTGCCTCCCGGAGTTGTGTCAGGTTCATGTTGGT
>NW_018151769.1:81863-97515 GCF_900067755.1 Pogona vitticeps
TTGTATTTTAAATGTTGTAAGCCACCCAGAGACCTTTGGGTAGTGTGGGCGGCATATTAAATAAATAAATAAATAAATAAATAAATAAATAAATAAATAAGAAATTCATAAAGCTGAGTGATCCATGTTAAAATTTTAAAAGAAGATTAAAGAAGTTTATTGCTAAAAAGATAGAGAACCCTTTCCTTAAAAATATGATACAAATCTGGAATGTAAGAAACTATTAAGCCCACTGATTTCACCAATGACAGAATTAAAGCAATTTTCAGAAAACTTGAGAGGAGAATTGAGGAAAACATTGAAGGATAAAAAGCTGAGTGATCCATGTTAAAATTTTAAAAGAAGATTAAAGAAGTTTATTGCTAAAAAGATAGAGAACCCTTTCCTTAAAAATATGATACAAATCTGGAATGTAAGAAACTATTAAGCCCACTGATTTCACCAATGACAGAATTAAAGCAATTTTCAGAAAACTTGAGAGGAGAATTGAGGAAAACATTGAAGGATAAATGAGTTATCAGATTAATTTATATAGTATCAAGACTTACATATATTTTCACAATTTCTTCCAGCATCTCTGGCCAGTTCCAAAGCCGACAGCCAGGTAATGGCTGTTGTCCACCAGACGGCTCTGCTGCCCCTTTCCTTTCAGCCTCCAAGCTCTTCCTGGACGTTCATTAGCATCAAATGGGAACGGATGATCGCCAGTGGGAGTGTCCCCATCCTCGTCTACCTGATAGACCGTTGCAATACAAGCGGAGTCACTCACCAGTGGTGGGAAAGAGAATGCCTGAGGCACAAAGAAGTGGCCGGTGGATATCAGAAGCGAGCAGACATCTTCAGGAATGGCACACTGATAATTCAACAGGTGGAGCTAAAGGATGCTGGGATATACCTGGCGACAATACTGGCCACAGGTGTCGAACATGAAACAACAGTAAATCTTACGGTAACAGGAGGTAAGGAATAGAAATAAGTGTCAATGTATACTCTATTACCATAAATGCATGCTGTCAATTCTGATTTCTGGTAATCCTTTCCCAGATTTTCTAGGTATGGAGTACTCCTAAATTGTTAGTCATTCCTTTCTGCGGGGAATGTGCTGTACTGTACAGCTTTCCCCAATCTCCACAGGCTGGTTCTTCTCCCAGAAGGTCCAGTGGAGAATCGAACTCCTGAGCTGTGGCTGTACAGGATCCAACCATCCAATATTTCTTTCTTCCATGATGTGAACTCTCTGGCTGAATAGCTCAGTGGTTTAGGTATCTGACTGAAGATTTAGAGTCTTGGAGTTTGATTCCTCATTGTGCCTCTCAGGTGTAGAGCCATGGGCAAGCTGCTCAGTCCAAGGATGCTCCCAGATGAAGGAAATGGTATACCACTTGTGTGTACAGTGGTGCCTCGCTTAACGGCCGCCCCGTTTAACGACGAATCCGCATAGCGATTAAGTTTTTGCGATCGCATTGCGATGTTTCTAATGGGGAAAAAATTGCTTTGCGATGATCAGCAAGCTGTTTCGCTTACTGATTTTCGCATAGCGATGTTTTCCCAACAGCTGATCGGCGGTTCCAAAATGGCCGCCTGGTTAAAAATAAAGGCCGCCCATTGTGTTTTTGCCCAGATTCCTCGCTTACCGGGCAACAAAAATGGCGTCCGTATGGAGGATGTTCGCATAAAGGTGAGTTATTTGCCCATAGGAACGCATTAAACGGGTTTTAATGCATTCCTATGGGCTTTTTTATTTCGCATAGCGACGAATCCGTATAGCGACGATTTTGGCTCCACAGATTATCATTGCTATGTGGGGCACCACTGTATTCTCTATCTATAAACCCTGGGAAGTTTTGCCATAAATTGGAATGGAGTTGATGGCATGCTATTGTGATGGCAATGACCTGAGATAGGCGTGAACCAGGGTTCAGCCACATAGTTTTTCTACGGGTGCTCTGGCTTCGCAACCCTGCTTCTTCTGTTGTTTGCTCACAGTCAGTGCTCAAAGGAGGCAAGGCTGGGAAGGCAGGATGCCTGCAGAAAAGCAATGCAGCCAAACTGTACTGAACCATGGAACTCAAGAGGAAGAATCCAAGAACGTTGCTCCTAATGATGGCATGGTGTGTAATGCACTAACCCATTTAAAACAAACCTGATCCAGAGGGTTTGGAAACTTTCTGAAGCTAGTTTTTGGGGGCGATGCAGAATGCAGTAGCATAGAGGGGAAGCAAAAATTTCTGTGGTCTTCACAGTTGTATTCCAGCAAGGTCTGTTTGCAGTCTTTATTTGTATTTATTTGGGAACAAACAGCACTGAATTCCTTCAAGTCAGGGCCCGATTAAGACTTTTAGAGGACCTAAGCACTGGAAGATTATTACGCACTCTACGAACATAATGTGTAGTAGGTCCCATGGCATGCAAAAACTGTATAACACGAACATTATATGCATGCAAATATGGTAACTGAATAGCATATGGCCAAAAAAAGAAGAACCACATATTTTATACAAAATCATACAATCAAATTACCGGTTTCCAGCCAAATCTTGCTTTTTCACACGTTCATGTAGACAGATTTTGTCAGCAACTATAAACTGAAAAATTCAAACAAGAGCTTAAAACCCCTTTTTGGGGTGTTTTCAGTAGTGGCTACTATTTCTTTGGCTTGCACATAGAGTGCAAAAACCAATGGGTCTAAAAGACCGACAGCTCTTTTTATCCTTATCCCTATCCAACCTTCCAAAATACAGAATTAAAAATAAAAGAAAAAACAGCAAGTGATAATGATGATGAAGACGACGACTGCTTATTACAATGTACAGTGGTGCCCCGTTCCGAAAAAATCATCATTATACAAATTTGTCGCTATGCGGGGCAAAAAAGCCCATAGGAACGCATTAAAACACGTTTAATGCGTTCCTATGGGGGGAAACTCACCGTTCTGTGGAAATCCTCCATGCGGCCACCATTTTTGCTGCCCGGTAAGCGAGGAAAGGGCACGAAAACACTGCGGGCCGACATTTTATTTACCCAGTGGCCATTCTGGAACCGCTGATCAGCTGTTTTTAAAACATCGCAATGCGAAAATCCGTAAGCGAAACGCTTACCGATCATCGCAAAGCAATGTTTTGCCATCTAAAACATCGCAAAAAACACATCGCTATGTGGATTCGTCATTAAACGAATCGTTTGTTATGCAGGGCACCACTGTATTCTCGAAGGCTTTCACAGCTGATGGTTGTTGTGGGTTTTGCTGGGCTCTTTGGCCGTGTTCTGAAGGTTGTTCTCCCTGACGTTTCGCCAGTCTCTGTGGCTGGCATCTTCAGAGGACTGGAGTAGGAACTCTGTTCATGCTCTGTTGCAGTTTGTTGGATAGTTGAGTATTTATAGCTGTTATTCGGGTTCACTCAAAACATGAGTTTTCTTGCTTGGCAAGTCTTTATACATTTTAGTTTTCCGTGGTTCATACTCAGTTGCTTTAGGTAAGGAGGTGGATTTCCTGGGGAAGAAGAGAGCCAAGGGGGATGGATGGATTGTGGTTTGTTAAGGAGGGTGCACCATTTGCACCATGGTCCATGGTAAATCCAGCATTGAAAAAACAACAACCTCTCTGGTGTTCCCTTCCCTTGTTGATGCCCTAAGAGTGGGTCCCGATGATGCCACAGATGTGAGGCAGACAGGAGTGGGTAGTTTTTTCAAGGCCTTCTGCCAGTGCTGTCAGATCTTGTACCACATGAATCATGAATCATGATAGTAGTACTCTACATATAGTACTCTAAATGGCACAAAAGGACCAATAAAAAGCCAAGAGTGGAGGAATGGATAGGAAAGAGGAGGCTTGAACTATCCCACTATCTTCCTCAGTCCAGTTTGTATTCCACACTTCTAGGTGCAGAAGCTTCGTGGAAACTCAACACCGAGAACACAATCCGAATGGTCTTGGCTTGCTTGACTCTGTGCTTTCTTGGGCTGCTGGTCATGGAGGTAAGTGTTGCATTTATGGTGTATCACCATAAATGAAACATATTCTGCTCTCCCATGCACAAAGGGCATGGCACCTGATTCCTTTATCTATGGAGAGCATTGCAGAGATTTTAATGTATAAGAGTCATCAGTCAGTGGTGGAAATCTGGTACAGTGGTGCCCCACATAGCAACATTAATCCGTTCCGGATTAATCGTCGCTATGAGGAAACATCGGTATACGGAACGGAAAAAGCCATAGGAACGCATCAAACTTCGTTTAATGTGTTCCTATGGCTCCTAAACTCACAGTTCAGCGAAATTCCTCCATAGCGCTGACATTTTCGCGCCCTCGGTGAGCAAGGGCAGGGCGCGAAAATGGTTGCGGCCGCCATTTTGGGCGCGTGGCAGCCATTTTGGAAACACTGATCAGCTGCTGAAAAAACCATCGCAATGCGAAGATCGGTAAGCGAAACGCTTACCGATCATCGCAATGCGATGTTTTGACCATTAAAACATCGCAATGCGATCGCATTAGCGATCTCAAAAAAGAGATCGCTATGCGGATTCGTCATTAAACGGTGCGCTCGTTAAGCGAGGCACCACTGTATTGCCCAGATCAGTTCAAATTAATTGGCCACACAGGGAAAGAGAAGGAAAGCCTTGTTTGCAGCTCGTTAATGTAGCTCTCTTGTGGCCCAGCAGGTGACAAACCTTCAGAAGAGATATTCAAGTAAGTTGAAATAAGTTGTTAAGAAGGACAACATGCTAATTTCCCCTCTTTCTCTCTCTTCCCCTCCCCCTCTGTCTAGTTGCCTTATTAGATCATAGATGTGGCATACCATTAAAAATGGTATGCTTTGCTAATGGTACACGCACACTACCAGCTTGTTTGAATTCTTCAGCTTGCCAGGTTTCAAAAACAACCATAGCTAGACCTGCAGACAGGTCAAATTTTGGCCGGCAGACAGGTCAAAATAATACAAATGGTATTGTTTGCCAAGATCCAGACATCCTGGAAAACCTCCTGGTTTGGATCTTTGCTCTCCCTCCCGTGGCCAGCCACTGTATCAGTTTTCTGCATCATTTCAAGTGATCAGACTGCCTGAATCAATGCAAATCGAACATTTTTTTTAAAAAAAAGAAGCCCAACAGAGGAAGGAAATACTATGGATTGGGGGGGGACCGAACATTTTTTTTTTAAAAAAAGAAGCCCAACAGAGAAAGGAAATACTATGGATTGGGGGGGGGGGACACTAGGCTGATTCACATTTCCCTTTGAATCATGTAATCAATAGAATCACCCTGCCCCCAAACCTATAGTATTGGCCACATTTGTTGCCAGTGTGGTCACACCCTCCTTGCATTCTTTCAACATGTGATGGTACATATTCACCTTTGGCACCCATCGTCCCAATGGGCCACAGATTTGATGACTATGTAAAGGGATTTTACATGCAAAGAGGCATACAGACACAGAGATTGCCTTCATATGAGGGGACATGTGCATGGAGGAGACCCATGTGGCACATCTATGCCTCCTTTGTAACAGGTCTCCTTCCTAATGTTATCAACATAGGTAGCTGTGCTCGGTGTGGTTGTGGTTTGCATGGATTGGAGGTGGGGGCTAGCCAGTGCAACCCAGCAGCATCTCATCACATACTGAAAATACTCATGAGGAGGTTTGATCAGACTTTACTGTGGGTAGGAAAAACTGAAATCTGAAGCGGTCAGTTTGAGATTTGAATGCTTCCATAAACACATACACAATGACCAGCCCTGTAATACAACCTGGACAAGAGCTGGGATCCTAGAGTTGTAGTGCCAGTTCACACCATGTTCCCTGAAGAATTCTGGGATATTTTTAAAATCTCCCTCCCTCATCCAAAAATCCACATTCTAGTCAGGACACATGGAGTGAAAAGTTCTCAGACCTTTTGATTAGCTGTTCCATTTCTAATGTGTAATGCGCTCTGTGTCAGCCATGTGTATTAGAAGAACAACACGTCTGGCTGATGCAAAGGAAACATGAGTTGTTAATGGGGATGGGTTGAAAAATCCACAGCTGGTGGACCAAACATGACAGAAGCCTCTTTGTTTGTGTCCTAGCATGTTTACACTTCAAGCAACCTCATTACCCAAAGAAGCAAGGTTATGGACAAGATTAACTTGTGATTTAAACTCATTCATCATTGATGGTTCACCTTCCCCATCTTCCTGGGACAACAGGATCAATAACTGAAGGGAGGACATCTCCATGATGCTTTTGGAGTGCTGGCATCTTCTCATCCAACCCTTTTGCTGTACTGCCGTGTAAGTGTCTGCTACTAGCCTGACATCAAACTTGATCTGGAATTTTATGGACATCTACAGTCTCTTCAATGACTTTCTTCATTGACCACGCTCAAATCATCAAACATTAACCCAACAATGGGTTGTTAATCAGATGCCTGACTGGACACAGGACTGAGATGTACTTGACACCTTGTTAGTTAGCCACTATTAGCCACGTCAAGTTATGCAAATCTTACGTGAACACCAAAAGGGTCCTAGTCTATGTGCTATTTTAGCTAACACCATAATATCATCTGTTGAGACTGGACATTGGAGCTTCATATTTGTATCCTAGGGGATACAAAGCTCAGAACCACAGGTGCCAGGGTGATCCATTCCTGTTCCCCAAAACAGGCCAGTCCACTCACTGGGCTCCTTGGAGCATATGGCATTCCTCAGAGGCAACATTGTGTCAATTGCAGATGCAGTCCTGCTAGGTCCTTCCCCAACTCTCCCCTCAGCCGCTGAGCCAGGAGGCTCATTTTCCCGCTTCCTTGCCGGAGCAGTCGGGAAGTGCTGGCAGGACTATGTCCGTGATTGGTGTGATGTTGCCACCGACAGATACTCCCGGGTGAGGAGCCCAATGAAAAGACCGGGATGGTTCTGTTGGGGCAGGGATGGACCACCTATGGTGCTGAGCTTCACATTCATATCCCCCAGGATATGTCTTCTTGTAACAATGGTAAATCTTTTATTTCCAACATTCTTGCAGGTTCATGTTCAATATTTAGCAAGTCCTCTTCCTTCTGATGTTTATTTATGGCTTCACTTCATTTAATCATTAACAGATCCCTTGCAACTGGCAGAAGGGTAGAACTAGTATCTTTGCATTCCCACTTAGAGGTGATGTCTGGTTTTTCAATTTCACTTTGGATTCTTAAGGTTGGTGAGGATTGTAAAATAACATTGAGGATAGCTAAACCATCCTATAGGAATCTCCTCCTGCATGCATAGAGCTCCAAAACACATGTTCACCATATACGTTTGATGTGCTTATATTGTTTCAGGCCTTATCATGCATGTTGCTTTTAAAAGAGGGAAAGTATGGAAGCAAATTTAGTAAAGCTTCACTGTTCTCTCCTTACTTTCTGGTTATGAATGCCCTGCTTCTCTGAACTAATGTAATCCTTTCCATTGTGGTCCTAAGTGCCCAGCTTGGTGACGTTGTGCACAAGGCCTCGGACCTCTGAGTTTCTAGACCACATCCTGTTACCAGACAAGCAAGGTTTTAAAAACACCCCTCCAACGGGCATACCACAGACTGTTTTTAACTGGAAAATTTGTCAAGGACAAGTATAGGTTAAAAAAATGGCAGAGAAGAAATGCCTTAAAGGTCAAAAGATAAGCCATGGCCCTGAGAGGAAATACAGCTATATAGCTCGAAAATGACCCCATCAGAAGTACATTTAAAAAGTACACCCTTCTCACACTGATGAAACCAGGGAATGCTTCCCAAATAGAGATTCAGAGCAATTCAGAAGCAATATCAAAATTGGCAGCCATCGTTACACACTTTGGCTGGTCCACTCAAGCTGATGGGATATTCAGAATAGTGATGAATTCTACTGTGATCCATAATGGCCTTAATGATTCAAATAAGAGGAAATGAATCAGTACAGTGGTGCCTCGCATTATGACGTTAATTCGTTCCAGTGAAATTGCTGTAGAATGAAAACGTCATAATGTGAAAATAAAAAGCCCATTGAAACGCATTGAAACCCCTTCAATGCGTTCCAATGGGCTGGAAACTCACTGTCCAGCGAAGATCCTCCATAGGGAAGCCATTTTTGGTGCTGTGCAGCAAGGAATCCATCCCAGAAAACAGCAGGGAGCCATTTTATTTACGGCAGCCATTTTGAAACAGATGTTCAGCTGTTCTAAAATCGTCATTTTGCGAAGAATTGGTTCCTGAAGCAGGGAACTGATCATCGCCAAGCAAAAAAACCCTATTCAGACCATCGTTTTGTGATCGCAAAAGCGATCGCAAAAAAGTCATCGTAATGCGGGACAATCGTAAAGCGAGGCATGACTGTACCACTAAAAGTTCTTGGGATGTTCATCTCAGGATGACCACATGACCATGATTCAATAGAACAGAGGTATGGAAAGTATCGGAACAACTAGAAAACATTTTCCTCATGTGATCAGAGTCAAAGAATCATCAAATGGTCTGCATCCCTATTCTTCCAATGAAGCTTAGGGCTTGATCACACATGAGAAAAGAACTGCAGATATACCAGTTCATTTAATCCGTCTGTTGTACTGATACATTTTTTCCTGAAGTCATGTAATATGCCCTGTTTCCCTAAAAATAAGACCTAATCTGGAAATCAGCCCTAGTATGATTTTTCAGGATGCTTGCAATATAAGCCCTACCCCCCAAAATAAGCCACATTTAAGTGTAACCCCGCCCTCCACCATTATGCAGCAACCAGAAGAAGATGACATGAGTATATTTGAATAAATATAGATGGTTGTGCTCACTGGAAGGACAGATCCTGAAGCTGAGCCTCCAGTACTTTGGCCATCTCATGAGAAGAGAAGACTCCCTGGAAAAGACCCTGATGTTGGGAAAATGTGAGGGCAAGAGGAGAAGGGGACGACCGAGGATGAGATGGCTGGACAGTGTCATCGAAGCAACCAACATGAATTTGACACAACTCCAGGAGGCAGTGGAAGACAGGAGGGCCTGGCGTGCTCTGGTCCATGGGGTCATGAAGAATTGGACACGACTAAACAATGATGACGAGATTGTTGTACATGACAAAATAAATAAAACAACCCCTGAAAATAACCCCTTAATGCATGTTTGGAACAAAAATTAATATAAGACCCTGTCTTATTTTTGGGGAAATGCAGTATACATATTGGTGGGAGTGTTTACTTTGTTTTTAACTGTATTGATTTCTTTCTTTCTATTTGACCAATTATAGCAGGTTACACTGCTCTTTGATTTTGTATTGACTCATTTTCTCTCCAGTTCCTTGGGTCAATCAGCCCTGTCTCCTTTTTTTAATTACCAAAGGTGATATATCGATAAAGTGGTTGGAGCCTTCTCTCATCCTCCCCCTTTCCCTTCCCTCCTTTACTCACTCATCCATTTGTCCTTATCTCTCCCACTCATTTCTAAGCTTTCATTTTTCTTTTCCCTTTTGAACAGCATCGACAAGAGGAAGTGGGTTTTAAAAGACTTGTAATGTACAGTGGTGCCCCGCATAGCAACGATAATCCATTCCGGATAAATTGCCGCTATCTGGAAACATCGCTATATGGAACGTAAAACCTGTTTAATGCGTTCCTATGGGGGGGAAACTCACCGGTAAGTGAAGATTCCCCATCTGGCCGCCATTTGCGCCGCCTCGGTAACCATTTTTGCCACCTCGGTAAGCACGAAAACACTGCGGGCGGTCATTTTCTTCACCAGGTGGCCATTTTGGAACCGCCGATCAGCTGTTCTGAAAACATTTCAATGCAAAGATCAGTAAGCGAAACGCTTACCGATCATCGCAATGCAATGTTTTCCCATTCAAAACATCGCAATGCAATCACTTTTGCGATCGCAAAATCCGCATCGCTATGCGGTTTCGTCGTTAACTGAAGCACTCGTTAAGCGAGGCACCACTGTATTGTTAAAAGCAGGGCTTTTAAAAATGCAATTCTCATTTTTTTACAGTTCAAAGCAGGATATATTTTTTTATTTTTTTAGAACCAAAAAACCCCAAAAATACAAATAATAGTGCTTACTATACACTAAATTCTACTATTAATTCCATACCCATGGGACCCCTTTGAACAATACATTTAGTACAAGCTTCCTTTCCAAAACTGTATAAATTCTTGTTTAGAGGCTTTCCCCCTTTCCTTTCATTAATATAAATTCAACAAATCTACCCCAAATAGCATAAAAAATATTTGAACTTATTTCCCCTCTTTTCCTCTTGAGTTCAGTAGTTAATTTATCATTTAATGCAATGTCCCATACTTCGCCAAACCTTCTGTTCCTATCTCTTTTTCCTCTAGTTCGAAGATTAAATTATATACAGTATTGTACCTACTACTGCTTTCATTAAAACATCTTTCTGCATATCTTCATGTGAGGATAGAAATTGGTCGTACTTAGTACATTCTCTACATTTACCATTAGTTTTCAACCATTCATTTGTCCAGCTGTCTAGCTGAATATAATTATACCATGCTAGTTTATTAGTTTGAAGTTTAACCATAATCTGATCTTTCGATCTCATTTGACTCATCCAGTCCTTCAATCTTGTAACATTTTTGTCCTTAAACAAATCTACTAAACCCTTTAAATTTGTAGGAAAAATTTCTATTTCAGTCACCAGTTTTAATGGTGAAGTCAAAGGACATAACTTCTCTCTATATTTATTCCATATATTTAACATATTTCTTAAAAAGGGGTTATTCATCTGGTTTATTATATTTCTTTTTACAACATTAAACAAGTATTTTTCTACATTCCCATTTATTTCAAATTAATTTTTCATTGTAGTATATAATATCTCCAATAAATCTTAACTGATTTGCTATATAATAATTTTTTACTCTAGGAATACCTAAATCTCCTCCTTTTTTTGAGCCTTATGCCAGTATCTTTTATTTATTCTAGATTTTTTTACCTTGATTACAAAATCCATTTACTAATCCCTGCCAATACTTGAAATCTTCTTCTTCTAATTGTATTGGGAGTATCCTAAATTAAAAGGTAATTTTAGGTAATATTTTCATTTTAATCATAGCGATTTTCCCAAACCATGATAGATTCAGTTTAGAATACTCTTGCAAATTATCTTTAATATCACTTTTTAGTTTATTAAAATTTTTCTCCTTTAATTTTTGAGTCATTTTATCTATATTTATACCTAATTATTTAATATTTGCTGTATTTTATTTTAATGGTATTTTAATTGTTGTAAGCTGCCCAGAGACCTTTGGGTAGAGTGGGCGGAATATAAGTTGATTGAATGAATGAATGAATGAATGAATGAATGAATGAATGAATGAATAAAATTACACATTTTAAAACTATATTTATAAAAAACTTCTTGTTCATGTTTATTATGATTAAACATCATTATTTGTGTTTTTGCCAATTAATAGTTAATCCTGTTAATTCCACAATTTTTTCTAAATGATTTTTAATATTGCCCATACTTTCTACTGGATCTTTAATAGTCAATAATGAATCATCAGCTAATAAGTTGATCTTAATTGCATCCTTTTTTTCCTACTGTCATTTTAAAGGAGTTAATTTCAGTATTAACTACCTTAGAAAATAAATCTAAATCTAAATGTAAATATAAATATAAATGTAAATATAATTTTTTTCTAACTATTATGTACAACTGAAAAATAAGTATATCTTCTTTCATCACCTTTCATTTCTCTCCAAATATCCTTCAATTGATTATTTCTTACCTTCTTGCTCAATATTGTATTTCTATGATGAATCTCATTCCAATCATAAAAGATTTTGTCTTTTATTTTATTCATAACCATATTAAAATATCCTGCCATAATAACATAACCTTTCTTTACCTTTTGCATTTCTTTAAAAACCATATCATAAAAATATCCCTGTTTATTACTAGGTGAATAAACATTAACCAAAATATATTCTTCCAACCATGGAAACTCATAGTGCAATCATTTTTTAAAAAAATCTTTAAAATGCCATATATTTTCTTGTTTCTGTTTGAGCAAGGAGTGATCCCAAGGATGTCATAGAGATGGAGTGGTCAGGAACTGGGAGGGGTCGCTTCTCCCAGGCTTTGTGCCATTGCTATCTGCTTTGCTCTAATAAATACAAAAGAGCCAATAAAAAGCCAAGAGGGAGGGGAAGGGACTCAAGAGACATGTAAACAGGAGAATACACTTAAGCCCATCACTCTGAATGAAGCAATGCTCGAAAAAACACCTTTAGGTTCAGCCAGTTGGGAAAGGTTGGGTTTGCTCTGTAGGCTTTAAAATTACCATTCAAACCATAATCAAACCATCTTGTCTTCCTGGGATGCTCACTCTTAAATGTGTCTCCTTGTCTAGAAACATAAAGAAGCACAGCAAGTTCTATCAAACCTCAGCCAGTGCTCTGAGAGCTGGCCAACCTAGAGGGGTCACAGATGGAGTGGTGAAAATGGATAGGGAAGAGGCGGCTTCAACCATTCTGCTGCCTTCATCAGTCCAGTTTATATCCCATACTTCTAGGTGCAGAAACTTCTAGGTGTTAGGAGAAGTTTCAGGCGGTTGAAAATGAGGGCAGATGTGTTGTACCAACAGCATTTGTTCTGTTGATACTCAATTTTAGGTTGGGCCGTAGGTTCAGTTCCACCTCTAGTCTTGAAGGCAGGGATGGTGAAGGTGTGGCCCCCAGATGTTACTGGACAACCATTCCCAGCTTCCCTTTCTATTGGAAAAGACATTAATGCTAGGAAAAGTTGAAAGCAGCAGGAAAAGAAGAAGACCAAATAGGAGATGGGTTGATTCCCTAAAAGAAGCTGCAGGATTGAGTTTACAAGAGCTGAAGGATGGGACATTTTGGAGGCCTTGCATTCATGGTCACCATAAGTCTGAAGTGACATAAGGTTGACATTGTTGTCATTAGGCAAGGTACATTAAGGTGGCTTGGTCTTCAGTAGGCAGTTGAGACTGCCTGGATTTACAAAATTCCTCCTTCTGGTGGAGATGTCAACTATGACTGGATTGATATGAGTCAACGCAACTGGCAATTTTATTGATTGATTGATTGATTGATTGATTGTTTGATTGATTGATTGATTTGATTGGATTGGATTGGATTGGATTGGATTGGATTGGATTGATTTGATTTATACCCCGCCTATCTGGTCTAAAAGACCACTCTAGGCGGCTTCCAATATAGTAAAAACAGTGAAATAATACAAAAAATTACATAAATCATATTGTAAGAAACACAATACAACAATAGAATAAAATACATAAGGAGAGAATAAACAGAAAAGTTAGATATTAACTGGAGGGAAGGCCTGAATGTTTAGCCAAAGTGCCCAAAGTGGGGGCCGCGCGGATCTCAGGAGGGAGATTGTTGCAGAGGCGAGGAGCCACCACCAAGAAGGCCCGGTTTTGTGTCTTTTCCTTCCAGGCCTCTCTCGTCATCAGGCTCATCAGCCTCACCTCCTGGCTCATGCGGGTGATCCAGGTAGATCTTGGTGGGAGTAGGCATTCTGCCAAATATCGAGGTTTTAAGTTTTCTTTGGGGACTTTTAGGCTTTCTATGGGACTGTTAGGATCAGTAGTCTAAATGAAAGAAGGCTGACAGGGTCAAACCCTGGAACTCTTTCTGCATAGCAGCAACTGTGGCCTCATCCACACCCACACCTATGACTTCCCCTTTTTTTCTTTAAGCCTAGCTTCCATCCCAAGAGTAACTGGAAGGGAAATACTGTAGGCAATCCCAGAATAAGATATAAGAATAATTAAGAGCCAATTGCGAGTAGATAGCTCGGTGGTTTAGGTATCTGGCTGTGGAACTGGAGGTTGGGGGTTTGATTCCCGACTGTGCCTCCTTGATATGGAGCTGGACATGATGATATACAGAGTCCCTTCGAGCTTTGCAATTCTAAGGTGGTGGTGGTGGTTATATTCCTGATCATATATGTTTTGTGTTACTTGCTGCAACTAATTGCAGCTAACTGATGAGGGGCTGGGTTCGTCTCTGTCGCATGCCGGATCCTGGGCTCAGGGACAAAACTGAATTGAACTCCAGGACATTATCAACTAAACAAAACTAGTCAAAGCAAGTTAAGAACCTTACACAAATAGCGGTAGGATTCCAGCCATTAACTTTCCCAAAGATCTTCTTATTTGTTGATGTGGATCCATCCACCTGCCTCCATTTCTGGAGTTCCTTTATGGGGAGGGGGGGGATGGTTGGCTATCAGGACTGTCATGATGATGAGCATCTGCAATTCCAAATTTACCATGACTGCACTGGTTCTGATGAGCCTCTTCCCTACAAAAAGCCATTATTATATCACTGGTGAGGTTCAGTGAGTTGCACTGGATATTCTGCTGTGGTTCAAAGGCGTTTGCTTTATTTTTAAAACTGCAATTGTTCCAGTGGGTGTTGAAAAGCCATCTTATGAAAACCAGGGAAGATGTTTGTCTCCATAATGCTGGCTAAATAATGCGTCTGCCTTAAGGCCAGAAAAGCTTGGTTTTCAGATTGAAGATTGTTCTGGTATATGAGAGTCTCTCTCTCTCTCTCTCTCTCTCTCTCTCTCTCTCTGTGTGTGTGTGTGTGTGTGTGTGTGTGTGTGTGTGTGTGGTTAAATCTTGTGCTTTTTCCAGTCTAGAGGAATCAACAGTTCCTCTTTTTTTTAGCGCAGTGCCCTTTTGTGATTGAGCCAGAAGAAGAGCTGCTGAACATGGCTGGCCAAGAAAGCCACAGGGCAAGACCATCGAGAAGATCATTACCAGCTGCAGCATCTCCTGAACAAGAAAAAGGTACTGGGCTTTTAGTCTACACTCCATTTTAAAAAATGTTACTATGTTTGGATGTAGATGTTGATTTGAGTATAAAGCAAATCAATGAAAAATCAAAAGGCAGATCAGAGAATAGGGATTCCGCCTGTGCTGGATGGGGTTACTCTCCCCTTAAAAACACAGGTGTGCAGCTTTTCAGGAAAAAAACACAGGTGTGCAGCTTTGCAGGAAGTTGCCCTTGGATTCATCCCTGTGCCTGGATGCCCAGGTTTCAGCGTGGCCCAGGAGTACCTTTACACAGTTTAAACTAGTGTTTGAGCTGTGCCCATTCTTGGAGAAATCTGATCTAGCCACAGGGACACACGCCTTAGTTCCATCCTAAGGATTACTGTAATGTGCTATATATGGAGATCCCTATGAAAAGTGTTCAAAACAGATTCAGCATGCTGCAGCCAGATTGTTAACTGGGGCTGGTTATAAGAATCACGCAACCCCCCCCCCCCCCAATTACAGCAGCTCCACAGACTGCGCTGACCCATTTCCAGGCACAATTAAAAATGCTGCTTTTAATCTATAAAGCCTAGAGTAGCTTGGGTCTAAACTATCTCAAAGGCTGCATCTCGCTTTATGAGTCTGTCTGGGTATTCAGATGGTCAAAGGAGGTCTTTCTTTCAATTCCACCACTGGGACTAGTGGGGACATGGGAGAGGCCCATCCCTGTCACTGCTTCCAAACTTTGGAACATCCCTTCCACGGGAAGCCAGACTGACCCCTGCCTTTGCTATCCTCCCACAGGCATTCAGCCTCATCTTTATGAGTATCAACTACTGTCATTTTCTGCTTGCACTTGTATTAGATTTATGTCAGAAGAAAATATTTATTTATTT